>CAOLHI010004299.1:0-122800 GCA_948474755.1 Ctenosaura bakeri | reverse complement strand
AATGATAAATGCTTGTATTAATACAATGGTTTTTCCTTCTTTGTGATGGGATAAATACTAATAACTTTTGCAGAATAGCCCATTTTGTCCTTGGCCCTCAGTGCAAACCAGAGATTTGAAAATGATTGCATTAATTTTCTTGATGATGAAATGAATACAATGGGAAGCTGAGAGGCTTACATTTAGAAATGTAGCAATGGGGCTAGATAGATTGAGTAACATGAATGGCTGGCAGCCCTGAAAAGCTAGTTTCGAATAGTCTTGCTTAAAATAGTCTTGCTTATAAGCTCAGTGTTTGATATAGGCTTGTATCTATTTGTAAGTTTTTTTCCCCCAAAAAAAGCTCATTGACTCTTAGAAGTGTACACTTCCTTCATGTCATTATATGGGAGCAAACCTCATTGATTTCACCAGGGCTTGATACCTTATAAAGTGCATATGAAATGAAGCCTTAGACTCTGCAACTTTTCAGCTTTGGGAATGAATGATGATTTACAGAATGGTGAGCTAGGTCCCCTCCAAGCTCTACAATTATAGTGGTACGATTCCATTTTAACTGCCATGGTTCCATCTTATAGAATCCTGAGGTTTGTAGTTTAGAGAGGGGTACATAGAATTCACAGCCAGACTGCTCCTCTTCTACATACCCTAAGATTCCTGAAATACAGAAATGGTAGTTAAAGTGTAATCATAGTGCTATAATGGTGTAATGTAGAGGGACCCTGGCTATGGCATGCATGGAACATTGTAGCCCAGATGGCCATTTTGCCAGATATTTACACTGATGCATGGTAAAATCCCCCTTACCACATAGGACAGGAGTGAACAACTGTGAATGGGACATGTGCCAATTTTTATCACCCCCACTGTTACTATGCCCACACTTTAGTATGGTTTAATTGGCAACATATGGTTTATTTGGCAAAATATATTAATTGGCTTTGATATAAAACATGCCCTGCTATGGCTGTATGACTGATCTGGACAAGAGGAAAAGACTGGCTGCACACGCCCGCTGCAAATTAGTTCAGAAAACACCTCTAGGCATAGCAAGGTCAGGAAATCACCAGAAACAATAAGCTTGCAGTAGCCTTAATGACTCTACCTTTTAGACCATAGCATCTGGAGACTCCCACAAGATTGTCTTAACTGATTGTCTTAACTCTTTTTCCTTTGACCAAGCAAACCTCTTCTTTGTCCTAAAATCTGTCCAACAAATACCAAACTATCAGGGCAATCATGAGCCCTTTGTCACCTAATGCTAAGACCATTAGCCCATTCTGGATGTCATTGTCCACTCTGCAAATTCCATTGTTTACTCAGCTGGAGAGCCATTCACACTCCTATGCTCCATGCAGAAATCAGGTATATAAACTCCACCTTATGGCTAGTCAACTCACAGTATACTGATTGCTGATCACAACTCTGCTCCTACTATTTCTGATTATGTACTGTACTTAGACGTGAATCTAAGTCACATCACTGCTCCTTTGTTGCTCTTCTAGATCAGTAAATATAACCCACTATGCCCTGAAATCTTGCTATCTGAAACTTTCCTCCCTTTTCCTTTAATTCACTTTGTGTGATTGCATGACTGCTCAGATCTTGTATGTGTGATTGCAATTCTTCAATAAAACACAATAAAGGTTACTTTATTGTGGAGGTAAAGACAACTTGCTGTGTTTGAGAACAAAAAAAAAGTCATTAAAATGAGGAAAGGGATGTCTGGGGAATTTGAGAATCTTGAGAGGGACTACAAAGATGGAGTTGGGTCTGCTTGCAGCCCATAGGCTGCATATCTCTTACCCCAACATAATTGGAGAATGGTACGGGCAAAGATGCTACCCCATGACGTTAATGTGCTTCTGCATTGTCCTGCTTGGTAAAGAGATCCTTACTATAACTCGACATCCCTGGATTCTTGTGCAATTGGATGGTAAGGCCATTCTCATGATAGTTCTGATTATTGGGTTACCAAGTGATAACAGAAACAAAGTGATAATCAAGTGATTATTGTAGAAATGGTCAGCGTCTCTAATAATGGGCCCCAACTATCCAGAAAACAATGACAGTACCCAATTATCTGTCTGTCTGTCTATCTATTTATCTTTCCATATTTCTATCCATCTTTGTTCTGATTAACTTTTAAACATTTGAGAGGAATGTAGCACTGTAACATCATCACTGTAACATTATATAGTCACCTCTTGCTGACTATATGATGTTACATATGTGAGACATGAGTCACTCAGCACCCTCATGCTCATATTTTCTAGCAAATGATATATGTCATTATATACACAGCAGTTTTGATTAGCAGGCATTCATAGCTTTACATTCCATGATTTTTCTAAAAAACGAAAAGCTATTCAAGTTAATGACCATGAATATCCCCTCCCCACACACAACTATGTGCAATATAGGGATGTGAAGAATGTTCATGATAGTTTTTCTTCTTGAGAGATTCTTCCATAAGAATTCTCATCTCTAGCTCAAGAAGAAGATAAGGAGCAATGTACCATTCACTTAGGTTTCTATTATATGTGTGAAAATGTCTGCACAAAACAGGTTTATTTTCCCTTTGTGAAGCAAAGTGCATACGGAGAGCAAGCACACAGGACTGGCTGATTGATCAAAAAGATTGAAATAATCCAACTGATCTTGGATTTTTGGATTGCAGTAGCTACCATACCAATAGCTGCATAATTTCTACAGTAATCTGCATAATTTCTACATACCAGCTACATAATTTCTACAGTCAATTCAATTTGCACAAAAAGTCATAGATATAAAAGTTCTTTTAAGACCTTAAGTTCTCACCCATTTTGCAAGCTAGGAGAAAAATTCTGCAGTTGTATGCACTCTCATGCAAAAGTGATATATCCAAGAATTTACATTCCTGGATAAAAAGATTCTTTCTTTTACCTGTCTTCAGTTCCCCATCATTCAGTTTCAATGATATACTCTAGTATTTTAAAAGGAGAAAAAAAATCCTATCTACTTCATTTAGAACATGAATAATTTCATATGTTTGGATTGTCTCATCTCTACTTTGTGACATTTCCTTATAGAAAACAGGGGTTTAGGTACCAGGACATTGACAGGGGCACTGTTTCTGGACCTTCACTATACCTGTATCTGCCCACTCCCTCTCTCTTCAGACCAGATGATAGTGGTTGCTAACATCATGGCATTTGGACTTCTCCACCCAGAGCACTAGAAATGTTATATAAAAAAACTCACTGTTACTATATAATCCCTCCTACAAGATATGCAGTTTTCATAAATTGAATTTATTAATGACCAAAGAATATGATCGGGGTCATGCTGACCAGAGAATATGTTCAGGATTATGCTGGCCAGAGACATGTTTGGGGCCATGAAAGTTCAGATAGGATTATGCAGAAAACTTGACGGTGATGAGTTTATGCTAATCTTGTCACAGCTTCAAGCTCTTGGAATTTTTTAATACAATGATAGATAAACTACCCAGATTGGCGAGCAATCAGAGACGATCCTTAGTCTTACCCTACAGAGATCTGCCCTATATTCCCTACCTGACTGAACATTAAATGATTGGCCTAGTCCCATCAATGTTTTGTCACTTTGGAGTTAAGCAATCAGCCCATTCTGGACCTCTTTGTCAGTCCTGTGGGAAAGCTGTTATGGCTTTGCCAATGCACTCCTTCAGGATGTAAAATCGTGTATAAAAATCCTAGCTTCAGCCCCAGCCAATTGTCATATGTAGTACATGGTACCCAAGACTGCTGTTCCTCCATGCTACCTTCAGATACTGTCTGAGTCATTCTACTACAACCCCTTCTTCTCCTTTGTTAGGTTAAATGAAACTATATGTACAACTGTTATGAACAGATCATATACTGGGTAGTCATTGTACCTTCTGAAAGGCAGTTATTATATTCATTGCAATATAACATTTTAATTCCATTCATACATCTTTCACAAAATAAGGCAATTATATGCAAAGTCAAAACATCAAAGGCACAGATTGTGGAGGATTGTGACTCTCATTGTTCCATCCCAAAGGGTCTTGTGCTTTAGAACCCTCAATGGTTATGATCTGTTAATAACAGTTGTACATATAGTTTCATTTAACCCAACTTAGGAGATGTGGGTACAAAGAAGCAACTAGTTTGTAGTATCTTTATTATTTTCAAAAAACATTAAAATTCTACAAATGTGTAGAAAAAAGAAAAATTCAAAGTGTAAGATTTAGAAGTGAAAGAAAAAAGAAAAAGAAAATAAAGACAGAAAAGAGAAAAAAAAAGATGTAAATTCTTCCTTTAAACAGTGTATAACACTCAATTTTTTCAACCCCTCAAAGATAATATCCATCAATTCTCTTCCTCCCATCCCCCTTTATATTTCTTCTACCAAAAGTTAATGTATCTAGTGTGATACATCAGCATTATATCTTATCACATATTACATTTGCCTGATAAATGTCATTGTGTTCCTTAATACTTAAACCTACTGGTTGACTAGATTTCATGGTCTTAATCTTTGCTCCTTCAAAATGTAAGTCTTTCACATGCTGTATAACACCACTAAATCCATTTCATATTGTAGAATCCTTTACACAGTATTACCAAATCCAGTTTTCATTGTCTTCATCTGTAACTATCCCATAATCTAGTTTCAGTCAGCACCCCCTTTTCCTCATTTCATTTTAAATGTGACTGTCTTGTGTCTTTGCATCCAACCTATCCATGAATTCCCCCCTACAATCGTCTCAGATTCCTTTTCTTGCCTTTTGTTAATATTTCCAAGTCCTCCTCACTTACTGTTTTATATTTTTCCTGAGACAGAGCACTTTTTCATCTCTCTCTCACTCCCTTCAATCACATCAGCTAATCATTTCATTAAGTCACCTTGGTTTCATTCAAACACCAATACAAATTCATTACATGTCACTTTCAGATTAGCTTCCCTCTTCTTCCCACTCCCTTGGACGTTACTCCCCATTTCACAAACCACGACTTCTTGGCTCCTCATCTCCCTTACCTATACCTAATCAGCCTTCTTTTCTTCTGTGTTAGCCTCTCATTTCTCCCCTCCCTCTTGCCTTACATGTCCCCATAGTTCCACCTTAATCTCACTGATCTCTCTCCTCAGGTTCTTTATTAGATCCCTCTTCAAGAGGGGAGTCCCTCTTCTCTCAAGGAATGTAGTTCTTCCACCATCCATTGTAGAAAGTCCTGAGGGAAGCCCCTGGGAAGATTCCATGATTCATTCAGTTCAGCATTTATAAAGTTAACAGTCTAGCCAAATACAGCCAGTATATCAGTCTTATCAGCATCAAAGAGATAACACCTGCACTTTCTCATGTTGTAGTTTCTCTTTGCTAAAGTCCAATTCACTCTTGTACATGAGATGAAATTCAGTCTAGCCATGAAAATATATGCACTTAAATCCTTAACTATTCTCTTTTCAACACACCAGTCCCCAGTCTTCTCATTTGTCCTGATCTTATGGAGTAAATGTATTTACTCAATTCTTCTTTGCAGAATGAAGGTGACTAACGAGGTTTCCATTGTTGTCCTGTTTTAATCAGAACAATTCTTCACTTTTGCAATGCCAAAGTTTTGTTTCAGAGTTTTGTTTTTGTTTTTGTGTTTTTAAAGAAAAAACAAGTTGCCAGCATGAGGCCATTAGATCCTCAGATCAAAGCAGTTGCATTTCATGGCAAGTGCAAAGAATGAAACTCCCTCAGTCTTTCCTTTCATTGTACAGTTTCTCATGAGTAAACACAAGTTAAAATTCCAAACCCTTGTGGGTGATCCGCTGCCTCCCTTTGATCCAGGGAGAGTTTCTCTAGCCCAAGATCCCTGTCACCAAACTTTTACCATGAAAGCTCTCCTTGCTCCAGAGCTGTGGCAAGCATCATCTGCCCACTGTCCTGTCTGGAAGTTGTCCAGTTTGGTGCTATCCATACTTCTATCCAAAGTGATCCCTGGACTACTATCTGTCTTGCTGCAGAAGAAGTGATGCATTGTTTCTCTAGTTGAGTTGCCATCAAATCTGAAAAACTGATAAATCCACTGTACCCATCATCCTTAGCTCCAGCACCTTCCAAATTAGAAGCACAGGTCAGACATGTATGAGTCAAATCCTAAAACTCAATTTGTAGATCCGTCAACATAAGCTCTTCCATCCATGAGCCCTTCTCACTAACAGGAAAACACAGTCTTCTTCATAATGATCATGGCCCTGATGACATCCTAGGAAATTGTGGAGCAGTGGAGCCACCTATAATCTGCTCTGTTAAGATTTAGCTACTGTTGAACAATCCCTAAATCTTGCTGGTCTCTCTATGATTCCTTCTTCAGAGTAGCTCCCTAGCTCTCTGCAGAACAGTAATTCTTCAGCAGCTTCTTAAAGTTGCTAGTAAAGCAAAATTTTGAGCCATGTGACAGTGGCATCAGTCCTATGATTCCAGTCCTCTTTTTTAACAAATCCAGAAGAAGAAAAAGAGAGAGAGAGAGGGAGGGAGAGAGAGAGAGAGAGAGAGAGAGACTTTCAGTGACTTTCTTTTTTTCAACTTTTTTGGAAGTATATTCATTTGTGACTTTGGACTTTTACAGAACTGTGTATCAATTTTAATAGCAGGTTCCTGTTTCAGCATTTATTTGTCTGTGGGTGTGTTTTTTTTTTGCACTTTTATGTAAATACCAATGATGGGCCATCCAAGGTTGAGCACATTAAATGGATTTCCTATTTTTCTGCAAAGCAAACAAAGCACATATAAAACTATCCAGCCAGCAGTTTTCACCAACCTGTTTGCTGCTGCCTGACCTTCCCCATACAGTGCTGAAACAAAAAAGGTGTTTGATTAATTTCACAGCTTTGCTTACAGTCATGAAAACATCCCCCCACTCCCAGTTTTATTGGCAAAAGGGCAAAGGGGCAAAGTTTGCCTATTGCATTACCCCAATCCGATCTAACTTCACCTCATTCTTTCTGTGACTGTAAGCTGCTGTGACAGACATATTTTGTTGCTGAATATAAGTATTGTTACCCTGATTTCTGGGGTCCCTTGGGGGACACCTCAATGTGCTCCTCATGATGGGGAATGGAAACTAGCCAGAGCATGAGCTATAGCAATGCAAGAGGCAGGGTAACCTAGTGGGATCTATTACCCAGTTTTTACGGGGTTAGGCCAAAAGAGATCAAATTGAATAGAGGAATATCGGAGGGGTACAGTTGGGGTAATACTGCACCTTTTCCTGAAATCTTGGGTTAGGGGAAAACAGCGGAGAAGTGGGGCTCAGCACGGAGACGGCTGAGGGGATCACTCGATGGATGGAGCAACGGTCTTCTGGGATGACTGGGAGTGATCCAAAGAACAACTCAAAAACTGGGACTATTTGTAGGGGAAAAAGTACCTGGAGGACTAATCATTTCCCGGGGAGAACAATGGGTATTGGAGTGATAATGAAGCTCCACAATAGTAATTTCCTTTGTGTGATGGGATTGCAAGGGGTTGCCAAAGTCTAAGGATCTTCAGCTGTGTTTCTGGTGTGACTTCATGTAAATGATCCTCGCCTGACAGGATATTTGCTCAACTTGGGGCAGACACTCTAATCCCCTCAAGTCGGTGTCTCGGGGCTGAGGACCATTTGTTTATTGTGGGTTTGCACATCTTGAGGTCTCCTGGGGCTACGTGAGTAGGGATTTTACTGGCCTGGCCTGGTTTTCAGTCGTTTGACCATTGCTGCCTATGTGCTCATCTGGGCGACCACTCTGGAGCACAGAATCATTTTTAATATCAAATTGTAGACCCAGGGCTAGGGTTTTTCCATTGGAGCAGCAGTATAGTCACTTTCTTTCCTGGAGATTTTTTGGTTTGCACAATTATAACATTTTGATTCCATTTTAACTACCATGGCTACATCTTATGGCATCCTAGTATGTATAACTTGGTGAGGCACTGGAGTTTCCCAGCTGAGAATTAGAAATACTCTGTTGTTGTGTGCCTTCAAGTTGTTTCTGACTTATAGTATCACTAAGTCAAACCTATCATGGGGTTTTGTTGGCAAAATTTGTTCAGTGGGGGTTAGCCTATGCCTTCTTCTGAGGCTGACAGAATGTGACTTGCCCAAGGTGAGCCAGTGTTTTTCCATGGTTGAATGGGAATTCATACTCTGGTATATTTAGGACCTTTCCATACTACACTGTTATAGTGCTATTATTCCACTTTCAACATCCTGTGGAATTCTAGGGTTTGTAGTTTACTGAGGCCAAAGAGCTCTCCAGCTGACAATCCTAAATGCCCCTCCCTAAACTACAAACCCCAGGATTCCATAGGATGCTGAAAGTGGAATAATCTACTATATAAAAGTCCATGTTTGCCTGTGCATTTGTCTGTCTGCATCAGGCAGGCGAAGACCTCATACAATTGGCTGTGTGAGAAAAGAAGACCTCATATGATTGGATGGCTGAGAGGATTCCATGGAATCCTGGGGTTGGCAGTTTAGGGAGGGGCCTTTAGAATTCTCAACCCAGAGAGCACTTAGGCCTCAGGCCGGTTGCTATGGAGATGAGGCCTACCATCAATAAGGATGCCATAAAACTTTTGAGGCATATGTGAGAAAAATTAAAGTGACATACACAACTGAAGCCCTTTCTGAAGCTTACTTCTGCCCAGTGTGGTCACGTGGGGATCACACGAGTACCCTCTTCTATGAGGCATTCACATCCCATCTGCTCCGTCTCCACAGCAGTTGCCTGCTGGCCAGCAAGCAGCATGAGGGTTCTGCCTCTTCCTTCTGGAGTGCAGCCAGGTATTTTCCCAGGCTGCACTGGAGGAAGAAGCTCGAGGGTCGTGGCTCCAAAGGCTCTGCACAGATGGTAAATGCGTATGGTGCCCCAGAGCGATGTGTGATTGCACATCATTTTTGGCCAAAAGCCAAAAATGATATATTGGTGCCTGCTGGCCCTAGCAGCATTACACAATTGCAAGGACATCATGTGAAATGCTCCTCATAATTGCACGATGCTCTGGAGGCCCTTTTGCATGACAAATGTCGTGTGAAAAGGGTCATAGAAACAAGGTCTTCTTGCCTCATACAGTAGATTATATGGGTTCCATACATGAGGAATATTAAAGTTGAAATTCAAAACAAGAAATGCTTCCAGAAAAACATAAAGCCATTACACAAATTCAATTCAACAGGAAAAAAGGGGAAAAAAGAGAGAAAAAAAGGAAAGAACAAAAGCCAGTACATCAGTACGTCACCAGAGAACACAGACTGAATTGGATACTATGGGGAAAAGTTACAGATACTGGAATAGGCCAGTTGCTATGGAGACAATGCCTAGCAGCAAGGAAGAAGACAGTGTATTCCCACAGGAACCCAACCTCTGTATGTTTACAACTGTGAATACAGATTGGATTGAGGACTATGGGGACAAGTTACAGATACTGGAATAGGACGGTTGATAAGGAGATGAGGCCTAGCAGGAAGAAGGACAGTGTATTCCCTCAGAAATCCAAACTGTGTATCTAAATAACTCTGAATATAAATTGCATTGGGAAATATGGGGAAAAGTTACAGGTACTGGAGAACACAGTTGGGTGAGTTCTTAAGAAGAAAATAAAATTCCAGGCAATGCTACAGTGGGTAAATATGCTAGTATTTCTTTTAAATCATTTCCAGTACCACTTAATCCAAAGCCCATTCTGTTTCAGATATTCTACAACAGCAGACCCAATTTTGCCACTGAGTATGCCCTCACACAGTCAACCAAGAGATGCAGAGAGTCTCAGATTGATAACAGCTGCACTTGGTTGCTACCTGTGTTTGCTGCATTCAGATTAGCCCTCAGATTAGCCTTGCTGGCACATGAATCATGGGAACTCTGCAACAGCATCTAACCAAATGTATATATACAGTCATGCTCAATACACAATGGTGGAATGGAATGCTGTTAGGCTTACAGGGACATTCAGAGATGGAAGGTATATGCATACAAAGTCACTTCCTCCACACAAAAAAGCAAATGCCTTCAGAGGGCTGTGTGAACTATTCAGAATTTTAAAAAGCTTCTTTAAAGAACCCACATATTAACATCAATAATCAAATGTCAGCAAGCAACAAAGTTAGTATTCACTTTTTAAGAAAACCTAATGACACACAAGACAGCCAGTATGGCATAGTGGTTTGAGCATTGGATTATGACCCTGGGGACCAGAGTTCAATTCCCAGTTCAACCATGGAAACCCACTGGGTGATCTTGGGTACATTACATACTTTCAGCCCCAGAAAACCCCATGATGGTTTCACCTTAGGGTCACCATAAGTCAGAAACAATTTGAAGGTGGACAACAACAACAATGACACACAAAAGTAGCTATGTACTTCAGATCAAATTCAAGTTATTCCTAATTCACTTTCCAAGAACATGTGTTGATTCCTGATGGTTCTTCAGTTTGCACCCGCTTATCTTCAGCCGCCAGAGGAGCTAAGTCTTTATATATTATCAGTCCTGTCACCTACATCAGTACTGCCAATGCTGTGTTTTCTTTTACCTCCAAGCTTCTTATTAAGTAAACATGGGATAACCATTTGCAGTGCTATGACAAGAGTGTCATCTGCAACAAAGAGAGTTTGTGTTCAGATGGAAGGCTAATAGAACACTTCTTTCTTTCTTTCTTTCTTTCTTTCTTTCTTTCTTTCTTTCTTTCTTTCTTTGTTGGGCACCCACTCCTTTATGTGATGACATTTTTGCTGCTTTTGCTAAAGGCATTTTTTCAGTTTATATAGGAGGCACAACCATTAGATGGAAGATAAAAAGTGGTACTTAGAATTCATAAAACTAATACAAAAATTTGGAGAGGCTTAGTTTTTGAGGTTGGGAGGAGATGGGAAAGGAATGCTCCACTAAGCTGGAAGGCATACTAAAATAGGCATACTAAAATAGTCTGAAAGACTTATTAAAATAGTCTTAAAAAGAGAAGGAAAACCAAATGAAAAGTCCACCACAAACCGAACTCACCTACCTTTAGGTCACCTTGACACCTAGCATGAGGTCACAAATTTGTATTCCTCCAGATTTTTGCTAGACTGCAACTCTCATCTGTTACTATAGAATATGCTGTGGTGGCTGGGAATCAGAGTCTTCCACTTTCTGGATGGTTACAGGTCCTCTCCCCTCCCCCATAACAACATAGTCATACAAAATTGTTTCTTCGTTTGTTTTCACACCACCTTTCTTCCAGAGTGGGATCCAGATGATATAGCCTAGATTAAAGAAAACGTCCAAATTATTTTAAGTTAAACTAATATCCAAATATTTTAAGTTAAACTAAAAAAAATCCAAATATTTTAAGTTAAACTATTTTTGGCACAATCTAACTATGCAATGTGGGACTCTTTCTTTCCTTCTTTCTTTCTTTCTTTCTTTCTTTCTTTCTTTCTTTCTTTTCTTTTTAGAGTTCCATAATCATACTGCCAGAACTTCATCACTGTTGCCCAAATGACAAAGAGAACTTCATCCACAGCGAAGCATCCATTACTGCTTTTTTGGAATGTACATTTCAGTGATATTGTCCAACCAGACTGGGAACTCAACCACTTGCCTAAGATACTTACAGGGTTTCCACAATAAGTGTAAAACCATAATACTAGGATTGCAGACCTTTGTGTCTCAAAGATCTAGGAAAAACCATGTTCCACCATGGAATTATGCAATTGTTAAGAATTGTTTGTTTACTTTTCCTGCAGTCAAATTAACAACCCATGTCATTTTGCTGAGATGAGGTAATGTTTTGAGCTTGGAAGTATTTCATATTTTTCGTTTCCTTCACTTACTTCCTCTTCCAGGTTGCCTTTCATCTTTTCCATTTTGTTCTCTTCAGATTAATCAGAACGTAAGGAAAGGCACTACTTCACTCCTTTTCCTTACAAAGTTCTATTTTTTTATCTGCATTCCTCAGTGTGTGAGTCTCAAGAGTTCCTAAAAATGGCTTCAACTGCTGGCAACCTCTCAACATTTCTTTTAGAAGCTTAACCCACATGGGAGAGAAAACCACAAGTGCTCTGTGGCTTTTATTTGCACACAGGAGTGTTTTCTTTGTTGTGAATGTGTGAGAGGTTTAGAGAGATATTGGGACAGAGAGAGAGTCAAAAGGAGAGAGTCAGAATCAGTATGTTTACCTGTTTCACTTGAAAATTCACAAACAGCAAAGGCTACCAGGTTTTACTCAACAGTTGCTAAAGGGCTCTTCCTGTTCTTTATTTAGCAAACAATACCAACATTTTCTTTTCTGTTGCTGCTGTTGTAAATCATGAGAATGATCTACTAGTCAACCTTTAAATTAGTAGTAACTTAGCAGTAGTAAAAGAAATGTTAAATATTCTGATTTTCCTTAGCAAGAAACCTTATGTATATAGTATGTGGTACAATGTTTGGAAGACAGAATCACATTTTTTTAATGTGCACTGCAAAGATGTTTTACATGTAAACCAGTGTGGTCCAAGATCCACATGGAGGCTTACAAAGTTGTTTTTCCCCCTGATCCCTGACCCCAAGCTTCCTTCTGGGAATGACAATTCACCTTTTAAAAGTTTATAGGGCCTCCAAATACATATTTAAAAAACTGATTCAAAAATGGACATATGATCCTAAACACATTTAGGCTATTCCCACATGACACTGCTGTCCCATAATGGGGAAGCATTGGCAGCTGTTCGCGAATCATGCTTTTGCACAATGTCACGGCGGCCCCGCAGCCAGCATGTCCCAACCTGACTTGTTCCCAGGATATTCACTTAACAGAGAAAATTCATTAAGTGTCCATGGTCGTATGACACTCCCATCACTGCCAGCCATGTGGAACAGGAAGAAGTGCAATCTATGGGCTTCCTCCTCCAGTGCAGCATGGGACGGAGGCCAGCAACACTGTGGAAAGAAGGAGCATGGAACTCACACACCCATCCTCAGGCAGCTGGTTGGCTGTGGAGGGAAACACTCACCTTGTACTCCCTTCCGGCAAAGGCACTGCCAGGATGACACTGGGACCACGACGGGAACTGGTAAGGTGTGGAAATGGCTTTAGTTTCATTTTAAAGAAAACATTTTGGGGAGGTATGCGATAGTCTGGCTCACCCTTGAAGGGTTGAGAAGGCACAAAAAATTGGTCTTTAGTCTCTCCAAATATTCTTGCTCCAAGTTAAACTTCCAAAATACCATAAGCATATGATAGAATAATGTGTTTAGAAATAGGTTATGCATAGAAGTCATATGACAATGCCAGGAACCCCTGATATACTGGGGCTTATTGTCACAGAATGCAAGAGATTGGCTCCAAAGAAAAAACATCTGAGGAAATCCATATATCCAGCTTAAGATTTTCTGTCTCCTCTTTGACATTTTGCAGGTTTTTAAAAATGATTTATCTAAAAAAATTTTTTTTAATTTGTTGATTATTTGTTGTTGGAGCTTATTTAAAAATAATAACATGAGAAATAAATGTATAAATGTACACAGCAATGCCAAACAAACAAAACAATTTTAGCCCTCCTGAAATGGAGGCTGAAATCTCAGTGGTGTGCAATATGGCAGATGATACATTTTTCCCAATAAACAGAGAACAGTCTTGAGAACACTAGCAAAGCAGATTGTGATACTTACTCAGAAATAAGGCTTATTGGCACTTTCTTCTGGGTAAGCATATAAGAAAAACAGATATAAATTTTACAGTTCTGGTTTTAAAAGTGAAAGCAAGGACTGACACCTTTACTGAAGCCTTCATTTGTTCATTTAAGAGGGTTTTTCTCTCTCTCACTCCACAGCATGGCTGATTACAAAGTCACATTGTTTTGCTTTGTCACTTTCTGTGTAGTTAAGGCCTCATATAAACAGCTTTTGAGTGTTGTAATAACATAGTCATTAAAATTCACTTCAGAAGAGTTCTTCTCCTATGATTTCCCAGGAGAAAATGTTCAAGTTTTTTTCCCTCCAGCTTCTATTTATATTTTATTGACCTTTAATTTTAACAAAAACACAAGGAACAAAACATGCGTCACCAAACCTGGGTATCTTGGCATGTCATAATAAGAAAATACAAGTGGAGGGACCTCTTGTCTTTTGACCTTTAAAAGATATAAAATACATACATTCAGGTGAACAAAATATATGATCAGGAATCAGTCCAATTCATCCAAGTGTTCTGCAAAATGTAGGAAAGAATCTCCAAACTCCCCCCCCCAAAAAAATACCCATTCTTGGGAAAGTGCCTTGAGGATCTTATTCCCACTTTCAATGGTAAATACCTCAGGGGTTCTGAATAGGTCTGAACTCAAATAATATAAGGATAGCAGTTTTCACTAATGAGGATATGCAGCAAATTAATGGATGAGGAGAGCAAGTGGCAAACTGGAGCTGCCACCACTATTGTTGAACACTAGTATGGGACCTTTTGAAAGAGGTACCGGTTACTTCTTTCCACAATGTCCATGAAAGTACATGCATGGGTATAACCATCTGATTACATTTATGTATATCACCAGTATGGTGCTGTGGTTTGAGCTGTGACTCTGGCCAGGGTTGAAATATTCCTTTGGCCATGGGCAAGTCACACTATCTCAGGCCCTTTTCATATCACCCTCCCAACCTACCATGGGGATAGGAGAAGGATGGGACCATGACAGCAGTTCTGCATAACTGCATAACTTGCAGTTCCATCCTTCTCCAATCCCCAGATGGCACAATCACGGATTAATTCATTGATGGGTTATCCCCATCAATGACCCGCAATTATGCTGCCATCCTGGACTTAGCTGTTCTGTGGAAGGCCCAGAAGTTCAATGGCTGTGCTTCCTGACCTGACGCAGCCTAGGAAAGTAGTTGGCTGTGCTGCAGAAGGAAAAGATATAGCCATCACACTTCCATCATCACGGAGCCCACCAATGTAGAGGACAGCACTCACATCATGCTTCCCTCCTCGCAGTGCTGATGCCAGGATCCCCACCAGACGCCACCACAAAAAGGTAGCGTGCTGAAAGGGCCTCAGATTCAGAGGAACGCAAAAGCAAAGCCCTCTGAACACATCTTCTCAGGAAAACCCCATAATAGGGTTTCCTTACAGTTGCCTTAACTCAGGCACTTTTCGCACCTTACCCTTTCGCGGTGCTGGGGTGCAGGGCTTGCACGAGAAGCCTTTGGAGGTAGGCTCTCATGCACCTGCTACTTTGGCTCTGCATCTGCTTCCTGGTCATGTGAGAGCCCCACCTCTTCCTTTGCAGTGCAGCCTGGGACTTTCCAGGCTGCATTGAGAGAGGAAGCATGACCAGCCCGGCTCCCAAGGCTCCACACACAAGGTAAGTGCACGTGGGGTCCTGGAGCAATGCACAACCATGAAGCATTTTCAGCTTCGAGCCGAAAATGAAAAAATGCGTAGGTGGTTCGTGTCAGGCCCTTGAGTATCACGCAAATGTGAGTGCGTCAGGTGGACCGCTCCTCACATTTGCACAATGCTCACGGGGCCCTTTCGCTTTGGAAATGCTGTGCAAAAAAGGGCCTCAGAAATGACTCAAAGCCACGAAAGAACAAGAATGTCATCAACAGGATGACAGCTGGTGTTCTTTATGCTTTTTCAGTACAGTGAATGGTCAAATCCTGCTGTAAGCAGATTGTCAGGAGTGGAATTCTAGTCATTAGTCATGTGAGTATCCTAACTAAGTTATTTTTTTAAAAAAAACTTGTACATCAAAAGGTTTGGATTAAATAGGATGCAACACTTGTGGATGAAAAATAGATTTCAGTTGCATTCTTTGCTATATACAGTGATGATTTAGATTCATATGATTAAAATGGCAAAATAGAGAAAGCATGGTGCAGTCATATGACAAGACACAAACTTTAAAAAAATGGACACTGTTTGAAATTTGACTATCCTTTGAGAGCATAAGAACAGAGGACACTGTGGTTGTATGTGGACAATAGAATATGTTTCAGAAAAACTGATGGTAGCCCCTGAAAATCTGAGCTGTCTTCAGTATTTCTTCAGACATATTTCATCCACCATGATTCTAAGATAAGGCCTAAATCCAATTTTGAAAACCAAATAGAGCAGATTCTAGTTGGTTTAATAGTAGAGTTGAATTAATTGATGAATGGTAAACCAATACCTATGGGTGTCCTCTAGCTAGGACTAGCAATTGGATTTAGAGTTTAGCAATGTTTTTCTAAAGGTAAAATAATGCTTGGAGAAAACATTTATTGATAACGTCTATAATCTTGAATGAAATTTGGAGCAAAAGTTCAAAAATTGGTTGTGCTGTCATCTCCCATTCTAGGGCTGTGGAACTGTAGCTTGTGTTCAAGTGATGCTTGATACCCATCAAAGAGACAAAGGGCTCCAATTAAATATTATTTAAAATAATGCTGAAATAAACTATACAAGGGGAATGCAATAAACAAATCAATATACAGAAATCAAGCAAAACTCAGAAAGTAAAGATACCACAAGGTTTTTTTAATGAGACTAATCTTAGTGTTAAGTAGAAAATGGGAGATTCTCAAGTTTGAGCGAAGAGTTAAATCTTGTTGGGCAAGAACAGAGCCAGAGCAGAGGCATAGGTAGAGCCTGGGAAAGAAATGGAAAGAGAGTGAAAGAAATTTGCCCTAGGATGACAGAGCATTGTTGCTGTGTGCCTTTAAGTCCTTTCTGACATGTGAAGGTCCTAAGGTGAACCTACCATGGGATTTTCTTGGCAGAATTTGTTCAGAGGGGGTTTGCTTTTGCCTTCCTTTGAGGCTGAGAGAAGGTGACTTGTGCAAGGTCACCCACAAGGTTTCCATGTCCAAGCAGGGATTCGAACCCTACTCTCTCGTTGTCCTAGTTCAACAGTCAAACCACTACATCACACTGGCTGTCTTGATAGAGCGTAGAGGAAAGCAAATCCCTAACTGCCCTTGAAAACACTTTCTTTGCTCAAACTTGGGAAAGCATTCAAGGAAGGGAGGAAACAATCAGTGCACATTCTCCTGTTGACTTTGGCCTGACAGGCTGGTCTTTTCCATGTTCCAGCTGGTTCAAGACCCTTCTTTTATTCTTTTCCACTGCTTTAATCACCGTATGTGTTGGGTAATTTTGGCCAGGATATTCTGAGTCATCTGACAAAGGCTAAGGGTCATGAGCTTTAGGTACTTAGGTGATGATGAGATGTTTTAAGGCAACATTTTTGAACTGGATCTGTAGAAATAAGCTTCTGGTCTGGAATTCTGAAAACTGTTCTGTTACTCTCCAACTTTTGTAGGGATTATCTTCTTCCTTCTTCTGGTTAGATCATTATTTGTTTGCCCACAGGCCATTCATCCCTTCCTCATGTACAAACATATCCTTTTCTTTAGTATTTTGATCAGCATTTCAGCGGCTGAGACTGTTTATTTGTTGTTTACTTGTTGTTAGAACACCCATCCTGCTTTGTCATACACAAAGCAGAAAAGATGTGGAATATGCTAGGTAGCAAAATGTTTCCCCAAATTATTACAGTTTGCAAAGCTAATATTCTAAGCAGCTGCACCTGTTGTGTTGTTAGATATAATAACTATTGTTATTTGTATAATAAAACTATTAAAATTGTAGTACAGAAACTTTTTTTTTAAAAAAAAAAAATATCATAGTGCTGCACATAAAGTGTTTACTTCTGTGGGAAATGCATTAGAAACAGGAGACCACTAGCTTTGGCTACAAATGAGCAAAATAAGTCCTTTTAGAACCAGACACCTGTGTGGAGTAGTATGTTGTTGGACTGAAAACAGTAAATGTTCTTCTGAAACAGCTCTGCTGCTCAAAAAATGTTACCTCTGTCTTTGCCTTAACAAAGATTTAATAGCATTTTGATGCTAGCCCCAGGAGTTAGCATAACAATAGATTTGAGCTTTCTTTTGTGGCCTGGCTAGAGTCTGGGATTTGTTCAGCAGTCCATAGCCTTTGATGTCTGATAAAGCTTTTCTCGGAAACTCAGTGAGAAGACTGAATACAGTAAAAGGAGAGACTCAAGTTAATAAATGAAAAGGTCACAGACTCTCTTGAGGAATAACGGACATTGCACATTTTAAGAAATAACAAAAAGGCTCAATATACAGTAACTGAAGAGAGTTTTTTGTTTGTTTTCTGTAGCAAATAATATTTGCAGTGTTTAAGCTAAGAACCAAGCAGAGAAGAATGAGCAGAGTTCTAAGTTTGTCAGATTCAAAGCCTTTTCCCATTCCTTTTGTTCTGGACTTCATACAAATGATTTCACTGGGATAATTTTGGAAGCTAGCATTTCCTAAACTCAACTAGATGGTCTTTGTCTAATTTTACTTGTAAGCAATAACTAAGAATGATAGACAATGTGAGCATAAATTTGACAGTGAGAGCTTAACTTACCCAATGGAGAATTTACCATACCAAGTGGGGCCTTGATATGGATAGAAACAAATTCATTGGACTTGACAATCTTGACTAAACTAGCATTTTTGCACCTTCTGAGACATGTTGTGAGAAAATGTGCACTTCACTTGGAACATATGCACATTTGCAAGGCATATAGCAAAGTGCGAACAAACAGCACATGTATTTTAAAATGTGAATAATTAAGATGTGCATAATTGCTTAAAAATGTACCTGAAGTCATGCTAAAATGTGAATAAAATAATGCTTCAGTTAGTGGAAACAGATTGTAAGAATCATCAAAACTGCACAAATAAATAGACAAATTAGGATCTATGAATGTAAAAAATTACCCAGATTTCAGTGTGAGAAGAAAGTGCACAATATTACAAACTTTCTTGAAACAAGCACAGGATGAAAATTCAGATGGGATTCAGAAAAATTGAACAAAATAGAAAGATGGAGATTTTCACATTTGTAGGCTTTGATAAAAATGTCATGTGGATCTTGTGGCATGGCGTCACTGGCTCCTGCCCTTGCCACCATTTTTTTGACTGCAGATTGAGCAATAATCAAATGAGTGGTCATTTGGTCAAGGAACCATATCGACTCTAGATGCTGCATTAAGGACTACTTGTCCAGCAACAAAGCAGTATGAAAATGGGGGCCATCAGTGGGGCAGAGATGAGGAAGAATAAAGGCTATGGTGGCTGAGTGAGGAAGAGGAATCCACACCAACCTAGGTGGGAACACCTGAGAGTGTGACAGAACTGAAAAAGTTAGTGGAAGAATCAGTTGGTTTTATATTATGTATGTTGTGAGGGGGAGATATGGATGAAGACTGGTGAGCTAAACAGGGGTGCCTAGTAGAAAGACAATGGATGATTAGAAGGCAGCTGGAGGCAGGGAGGCCGCTGTTGGTTTACCTGTTACTAGACAACCAGTCCAGCTGCAAACCTCTAGACCTGATACTGTGAAAAAACAGTAGGAAAAGGGAGAAACACTCTGCAGTGAAGCAGCTCTGCAACCAGCATCTCCTTTGCCTCTGGGAGCTGTCTCCTGTGACTTAATGATGTTCCATTACCACAAATCCTCTCTCCGACCTGGGTCCAAGAACACAATCTGTATGTTTCTGACCATCCCACTTATGATGCCACCTAAGTCCACACTACTAGACCAGTAGTGAATGTCCAGGAGCCAAGCCTTCCCCACAGACCTGAGTCAGCTGCAGCTTGCAGCTTGAGGGACTTCATATAGCTCACCACCTCCAAGTTCTGAATTGGACTTTTCTTAACACTTGGGTGATGTGAGAGTGCTGCAACCTACTTCACTGGGGGACCTCAGTAGGACAGAATTCATTATTGTTAGGACCCAAGTCTGGCAGCATTTACTAGCAGGACAGTAGGAGTTTGCTATGTCTTACTACCTCATATTGCCTGTCGCAAATTACCAGCAAAGAGAGACAGAGCATGATGACACTGGATTTCAATCAGCTAGGACTTTTAGACTAGTATTTGACTCTGTAGTTACTGATTCCATTCCTGACCACTAGGACAAAGTAAAATAAGGATCCTTCCCTGAAATAAGGATCACCAGGGAAATGGTGAGCCAGCATGGTGTAGTGGTTTGATTGCTGTACTAGGATTCTGGGAGAGCAGGGTTCAAATCCCTGCTGAGCCATGGAAAACCACTGGTGACATGGGCAAGTTACATTTTATCAACCTTAGAGGGAAGGCAATAGCAAACTTCATCTGAATAAATCCTATCAGAAAAACCCTATGATAGTGTTGGAGCATGTTGAAGTCAACTTTATGGCATGTAACAAAACAAGGGAATTAGTGAAACCCTCCTTCCTGGAGTTTTTGTGACCTTCAGCATTCAATAAAGCAATCGATTTGCATGTTGTGGTCCCTTTGTTGTGAAAACCATGCAAGTAGAGGAGTGTGTTGTACTTCCTTCCATAGATGGTCTGAGCTCATTGATAGATGTTCTCTGCAACCAGAGTGAATGAAACAAGGCAAAAATAATGGTGAATGCATAGGCCCTTTTCGCATGCTTTTTTGTGTGTGCGAGTGCCCCTTGAGCATCGTGTGAGTGGGAGCGTCGCTCTGTATGACGCACTTCCACTCACACAATGCTCACGAGGCCGAAGTGGGGCGAGCGCACATTTTTTTATTTTTGGCTGTAAGCCGAAAATACTGCGCGCTCATGTAATGCTCGTGGCGCCCTCACGCACTTACCTGTGTGCGGTGCTTCAGCGAGCAGGGGTGGTCGTGCTTCCTTCCCCCAGCACAGCCTACAGCTCCCAGACTGCGTTGCAGAAGGAAGGGGTGGGGCGCGAGTGCGATGGCCGTGCTAGAGGAAGCCAATGCCGGAGGCAAGAAGGGCTGTTGTGAGCAGCTTGCGTGAGTGGCTGCTCGCACAAGCGCCACTCCCCACTGCCGCGACGAGGTAAGGTGCAAAAAGGGTGATAGTTGCCCAATTGGGAATAATTAGTTTTGATCACCGTTGTTGTGGCTAATGATAAATCAAAAGAAAAGATCCCATCCATTAGCTGTGTTTAGAAGTAACATATTATTTTGTTACCGAAAAAAGCTGAGGCTAGTCCCAGGCATTTATGTCCTCCTCCTCCTCCTCTTTCCTTTCTGCGATAGCTTTCCTTTCCATTATCTGCAGTTTTGTATCGTGCTTATGTTTAACTTTAAATAATATTTTATTGCAGGAATGGGAATGTGCAGCCTTCCATAAATTGCTGATAGACTTCACCTTCTATAATCTAAGACCAATGGCTCTTCTAGGTAGAGATGGTATGAGCTGCATATCTGGAGCTCACCCCTTCCCCACTCTTTTGACATATGATAGAATCATAAACTATGGTTTGACATTGTCTTTCAGTAACCATAGTTAAAGCTAATCACAGTTTCTTCAGGTTCAACTGCCAACCCAGCTGGCTTCTGTATACAGAATTGGGGAACTGTGTGCCTTTATATTCAGACAGCACAGCATTTCAGACCAAGTGGATTGGATCAAGCCCAGCAAGCCCACATTACCAAAACAAAAATAAAACCTATACATGTAAACATATAAAATGTGAATGTAAATACACCTTTATTATACAGAGCTGAAATTCACTACAACTCATGGTAGAATACTCTGTCATAGGCAAATCTGGGTGGGTCAAGCACCATGGCTGATGTCAATGGGACAGTGAGTCCACTCCATTTAGTCAAAATTTAAAGGAGTTATCAAAAGTGCTGAACCCTATATGCCAAATACAGTTAGCATGTTGGATAAATGATTTAAAGTTCAAACTGAAATCCAGAGTTGATTCACCACCCTATTGCCACCAGAGCAGCCAGTAGCCACTGTGAAACACCTTTATGTTGCTGTGAGTGAGAACAAACTCTAGCCTTACAAGACTATTTTTAAAAAATCTGTTGCCCACATGTTTGTATGCATCTTTTGCTTGAGAATAGTATTTCTATTATTTATATCTTAAGAAGTAGCAGCACATGTACAAAAAAACTGCTATAATTTGTTCAGCTTGGCAGATGTGCATCCCCTTTGCCTGGTCCCTAGTGAATTGCAGAATGCTAAGTAAGACCAAGGCACAACCATGAAAACAACCTGCCCATCAGACAAGCCAAACCTTGCTGGGCAATCTTATCTTGTGCTCCAGGCTTCTATTTTTGTTTCTGTTTTTACCAAAGGGGGAGTAGGTCTTCTATATGTATTCACAGAACAACTCTTCCTGCTGATCCCATGCCCTGTGGAGATCAAATTGAATGAAAAAATTGGGAGGGGGTATTTCTCAAAACCATATAAGTGCAAAACAAAGACCTATCAGATGAGAAATTGAGGAAGCAGACCAAACGCCCCTGATACAAGTTTCTTTCTGGCTTTTGGATTTCCAAATTACCTGCTTTCTTTCCTAAATGGAATAGATGTACCATGAATTCTCTGCTGTATTTAAAATAAAATCCAAAAGCAATATACTAAGCATCACATCTGAAGATCTGCACCATCATCTAGGACAGGGTTGGCATAGTATGGCCTGTGGACCTCATGTAACTCCTGGATCCCACTATTTCATTCATGAACCCCACCAACACCTTCCAGATGATGATGATGATGATGATGATGATGATGATGATGATGATGTGCAATTTTGGGCAATTGTACTTCAGTCCACACAGAAAACCCCTCAAACATATGAAAATACCCCACCTTACTCTCACAAGCAGCCTCAAACCCCATACTGCCCCCAAGCACCTCTGTTTTTCTCTGCAATCCTTCTACAGAGGGTTACAGGAAGTGACACAAATTCACTTCCTGTTGTCATTTTGAGAGGGAATGAAGAGGAAAACTGATATGTTTAGAATCTGGATAGATTGGCCGATTATACTCACACAGTTGCCCATCCCTGAGCTAGGGGGAATCATTTGCTTCCTAAAGGAACATCAAGACATGCAAGGGGAAACCAGCCCCACCCCAGCCACTGGCTAGAAAAAGAAGCAGCTGCAAGGAGCTTGCTTCTCATCCCCAGTCAGAAAGGACACAAAGGGTCAAACTAAATGCAACTTGAACTTTGCTGTTTCCCCTGTGAAAACTTCATGGCTTTTCACTAAAGGACAGGGCTAAGATCCTATTCAGTGCTAGTGGAACAAACCACAGCGGTTGTAGAAGCAGTCTCAAAAACTGTATGCAAAAACTGAGGATGGCAAACAACTTGCACTAGAGTCTTTTGCGTGTGTGTTTGGTTACCATGCGATCACAACAGGATGAAGGCAGAAGTTCTGAAATCCTTTTGTGGATAACGAGGGACTTTAACCTTTCTTCCAGTTGACCCTTGTCTTGATTCAGTTTGATGAGCTTCTGCAGTTTGCAGGATATAGTGAAAGAAGTAACATCTGCATATACCTTGTCTCAGTCCAATTGTCAATCAATTCCTACCTTATATTATATTGTAACCAAAGTAGACCCACTAAAGTAATAGTACCTTGATAGGGCAATGCTAATGTAAATTCCATTGATTCTTTGGATTTAGTTTGGTTTGGATAGCACTCTATGTTTCACTCACGTGGCCTTCCAGATGCTGTTTGTCTGCAAGTCCTATGAGGCCTAGCCAGGTGAGCTAATATTGATGAATGCTAAAAATTATAGTCCAAAAATATTGGGATGGCTTCATTATTCTCACTTTTGCCTTAACAGCAGCCTTCTGATTCACAAGTGCGATATACTTTTGAGAATTCCATATTACCTCTAGTCGTTATTTTTTAAAAAAATATCAGAGGTCACTGATATTTGCTGCTGAATGGGCTGCAAAGTCTAAATACACTTTCTAGTCCCATTATTACCAGACTGTGCACCTCACACTTTCATATGGTTTAATTGATGAAATACATATTAATTGGCATAAATATAAAACGTGCCCTGCAATGGCTGTATGGCCAGGCTAGATAAGAGGAAAAGACTGGCCAAACACAAGTGCTGTGAATTAGGTGAGAAGACACCTCTAGGCAAAGTCATGTAATAGTCAGGAAATCACCAGGAAACTCCAGAGATAATAGGCTTGCAGTTAGCCTTGACAAATCTGCCTTCTGGACAATAGCAGCTGGGAGATTCCCATCAGATTACTGATTAACTCCTTTTCCTCTGACCAAGCACACCCTTCCTTTGTCTCAAAGCCTGGCCAACAAGCACTGACCTATCAGGGCAACCATTAGCCTTTTGTCACCTAATGCTAAGACCATTAGTCAATTTCAGACCTTATTGTTCAATTTGCAAACTCCATTGTTTACTAAAGTGGAAAGTCATTCATACCCTTGCCCTCCAGACAGAAATTGAGTATATAAACTCCTAGTTTTGGCCAGTCAACTTGCACTACCCCAATTGCTGGTTGTCACTCTACTGCTTCAATTCCTAATTGTGCACTGTCCTTAGAAATAAGTCTAAGATCATTTCCACATGGGGATTTTAAAACAGGGCAGAGCGTCCTCCAGGGAGGATGTCTGCACCTGGGACCGGACTGGGTCGGGTCTACTTAACGTAGATCCACAGCCCAGCTCACTCTGGAATGACCCCAAGTGGTCGTCCAGTGTGCTTTTGAAAGACCGCTAAAAACAGGTCTTTCAAAAGCACAGACCATGCCACTGCAAGCCTGCTCCCTTATGCAGATTTGCAGGCTCACATTGGTGTGAGCCTGCGATCTGCTGGGGGCAGGCTTTAGGCTGGTGAGTTTCAGTGGTTGGTCGAGACCCTTGACCAACCAGAAGCTGCTGTTTTAGTCCCCGGAGCAGTGCGGAGCAGTGGCCACACACTGCTCCGGAGCAGCGTGCACCAGACCGGGGAGCCCAAAAGTCCGGTGAGTAGCGTCATGTGGCGATTCCCTTGCCCCATGCGGAAATGGACTAAGCTACATTACTGCTTCTTTGCTGCTCTTCTAGATTGGTAAATATCACCCCCATGTCCTGAAATCTCACTATCCAAAATTTTCCTCCCCATTCCTTCAGTTAGCCTTGTGTGATTGCGTGACTGCTTGGATTGTGTGTATGTGTGTGTGTGTGAGAGAGAGATTAACCCCCCCAACAAATACAATTGAGCTTACTTTTGGATCTCTGACTGGTTCCCCCTTGCAGAAGTACTGGTAAACGTTGGTGTAAAAGATCTTATTAGGTTACCTTGCTCTTGCAGATCTCCTCTTTGAGCTAATAAATTCCCCACCTTTTCAAAAAGGTACTGGCATTACAGGTAGACCCTGAGTCACCCACATTTGGGGGTAACACCATCTACAACAGACCCTCTGAATCAATGGAACATGGTATATCTGCTGTCGTTTTGACTAGCAGTTGGAATTGGGGCCAAGGAATCTTACATTTTTTGAACCAACCTACTGTTTGTATATACATGCTTTCAAGCCTTTGGCCCAGACATCCACTGAACAAAAGAAAATGTAATTGTATGAAGGAGATTGGGAAAGCTACATGGTTCATTAAGGCTGCTGTTACTATTGAAATGATTAGACCTGTGTCCTTGGAAACAGTGGAGCAGTAGTATTTCAAAGAAAAAGAGAAAATAACTTTATGAAAGCACTAATGACACTAAACAGAAGTATAGAAGAACCAAAGGAAATAGAAAATATCTACATAAGGATGAAAGGCATCAAAATGCAGAGATACAATAGTCCGATTGATTATACCATGCATCTTAGTTGTACCAATCTTGTAGCAATCTTAAGTATAAGCATCCTATGTTACAGAGCTAAAATAGCATTCAGCAGTGATATATAAAAGAATGAATCAATACAATATCTTTATAATATAAGTCAGTAAAAGCAGTCATATTAAAACATCAAATGAGTCAGGCACCAATCAATAAATATTAAATGCCAGCTTACTAAAAGAGATGAAAACAAGACCTTCATCCCAGCAAGGGGAAAAAAAAAATCAGAATAATAGCAACTCAGATGCCAAGAAAAGGATTCTTAAACAATTGTAACAGTTGCTCTCCTCCCCTTGCTCTTCCTTGTCTTCCTTTTTGTTTGTTGATATAAAGAGAATGAAGAAGTAGCCATCTGGTTATTCTTTGTGACAACAACTTCCTACAACAACAAGATAGAAAATACTGGCAAAGACTAAAAGCATAATGCTCAGCCAGTCTCCAAAGAACAGGACATTGCCTTAGGACATGTTGGACTCACTCTCACCCACATCAAGGTCCAGGGGTAGGCCACCCTTGTCATGAGCCACAATTCTGTCTGGCTCATGAGAAGAACTTAGATTTGCCCAGGACTCTATGCCTGGTTGGCAAAGGACGAAAAGGGACTTATCCAGAAAAAGCTGAGGGAAAAAAAAGAGGATTTCCCCACCTGTGTGTCTGGGAGCCCACAATGGAGGAAGGAAATTAGTTAGAAGAGCCTTTGTGGCTGAAGAATAGGGTAAAAAGACCCTAAATAATAAATAAATAAATTAAATGCTAAAAAGATAACCAGTTGCAGATCTCTTAAACAGGTCAATAACATTCTTGCTTATTAAAACCCAGAGTTATATATATTGGCTCTTCTTTATGGAGATGAGAATATATAATTTTGGAAAAGAGCTTTAATCATATCCCAATAAATGATGGAATATTTGGATTTTTTTTTTAAAAAAAGCAATAACCATAATTATCAGTATATGGCAAGAATATCTCAGGAGAGCAAGCTATATTGTTTATGTCGACATTTTGAAAATTAAGGCACATTTGTGTTATGATTTGCAACTCCCCAAAGTTCATGGTTTTGTATAGCTAGAATTCTTTGTAGTTGTAAAATAATCAAAAGAATAATTCACTAAGGACACCAGTAATGGATGAACTAAATTATGTGAGCTAAGCCAAAAGTGGGAGTCTTAATTTATGAAGCAATGTGTTTTCTTGCTTTGTTGATTTCAGTGGCCATATGTTTGGCTCTAGATTGTTGTTGTGGGTGTACAAGGATGAAATCCATTGAAAACTTGAATCATCTCACAATACAGTAAGCACAACCAAGCCAACATGTTAACATATTTTAAAGTATATTTGACTGCCAATCATAGGACTTCTCTAATATGGAGTAAATGCCTGCGCAAATGAAAGAAAAATGCCAGGGTGCAGAAAAGAAGGCATGAGATCCTATCACAATGGGACAGTGAGAGAAGACTGGAAAATGGTAGAATCCTAGTTATAAATATCATGCAAAATAAACAAAACCCACAGAGGGAGTATATGTAGCTATTTCATTTGGCACAGCCAAGCTGGAACCACAAGAAGACACACTGTGATAGGTTCATCTTAGGGTGAGAAACAACTTGAAGGCACACAACAACAGCATCCATTAGTGCATGCGGTTAGCAGGGAAGAAGGAACAGAAGACTGGTGACAAGATGACTCCCTTTTTTCAGACTGAAGATGGCACACTTTCGCCAACCTGTAACAGTACCATAATTCCCTATATCATTGGAAGATATACAGTCTGACTGTTCTGTCAGAGCAGACAAGAGCAAAGTATTGCTCATCCTCTTCTTAAAACAGTAGGTTCTAGGAGTTTAGTACCCTTTATGCTTGTAGTGCATTTCTAAAAACAAACAAAATTAGACATATTGGTCTGTTGCAAACAAAAATCAAAATTCCAGTTGAAGAGTACATTGCTTGTGATAGTGAACAATTGTACTAGAGGCCAAGAACAATGTTTGATCTTGTATCACACCAACAAGCCACACTGAGTCACAACTAAACATAAAACAAAACTTCTGTTTTACCTTTATTTTTGACTGATTATTTTGGTCATTTTTCAATTTGGGAGGTTTTGGGGAAGACAAATAGTGCTAAACTGCCACATTTTGGTGCTTTTTTTTTTTTTTTTGGCAGTAGTTCAGCCAATATTGAGGTGATATTTTTGCCCAAAGGTTTTCAGGGTATCCTAGGCTGTTGAGAACTGAATGAAAAACCCTGTCACAAAATCCAAATAGTTATCTATCTATCTATCTATCTATCTATCTATCTATCTATCTGCAATGAAGAGGTAGTGAGCTCCCTTTCTATATTCAGTCCCCTCCGCCTAAAGCAATTCTTCTTCAGAACACTTTGTATTATTCTCATGCAGCATTTTTACACAGCCACTTGGTGTGATTCCAATCTAGTGGCATTCCTATCAACCATGTATGAATTGAGAAAAATGTCCATGTTCACACACATTTTCTAACAGTGGGCTTGTTCTTCTATGGCTGAAGGAGAAGGGTTGTCGGTAGGTCATCTGTTTTTATTCCAAATGCAAGACCCTTCCTCTACTCTCAGTCTTATTCTCTAGGGATGAGAAAACAAGTAATTTTAGAAATTTTCTTCATGCTATGAAGAATCCTTTGAAAATTGTGCAGGTTTCAAAAGCTTCACAGTTCAGGATTTATTCTGCACAAAATTCAATGAGGGGGATGCACAGAAAACTGATTTCTGTCTACAAAGCAGCATATTTTTTGTATGTGCAGAAAATAATATTTGCAGAAATTTTGTTGTTTTTCGGTATTGTAGTTACAGAACTGTACTGAGAGTTATGGATCTGTAAGTGATGTGTATTTATTAAGACTTCATAGTTTTACTTTTAACCTATGTAAATGCCACCTCAATCCACCTTAAGAGCCAGCCACTACGTCAGGATAAAGGAAGGTCATTCAGCTTCCAATAGGAGCACAAGGATAGGAGCATTCCCTCCCACCAGGGAGTGGGGCTGTAACTGTCAGAAGCGGGATCTTATCATAGTTTCTTGTTGCAGGTTGCTTGCTGTCAGGAGCAAGGTGGAAACATCTGCCTCCTCCTCAAAAACCAAACAGAATAGGACTCCTTCACCTGATCCCATGGGTGGCTTTTAAAGTAGACTCTGTGTGCATGTGTGTGTGTGTGTGTGTGGCCATTGCTTAATTACATCTCCTTAACTAAGTAATCAACCTAGGTTCTGGTGAACATTTTATATGCTAAAAATTATTGTTTCCTATTGGAAAAAATACTGTAGTCTGCACAAATTATACACATGGCTTTTTGTGAAGAAAATAACGCTTCCTGAGCAATATAACAGCATTTTACTTTCTGTTTAGAAGGTGCTGCTTCCCTGCAGAATATGCTCTTTTCTGTACCAAACACCAAAATCCATGAGCAAATTTTGCACAGAATAAATCCTGAACTTTCAAGATTCTGATCAGCCCAGGATTCTGATCAGTCCAGGATTCTCTTCTTCAGGTTTTCTGAATATTTGAAAAACAAATGTTTGACTGTTTTTTTTCAATTTTTTTGCAAATATTCTTTCCATCCCCATTCTTTATGTCTCCTTCTCTGAAATTAATCTTTATAGTAATGACTAACCAAGATGTCTGTGCATTTTAGGATTCCAATATGGCAATGATTAAAGCTGGTGTATTATTTTTATTGTATTACCTTGTGGCTTGTCTTCCCACTTTTCACAAATTGGAGACAATGAGGGTAATGGATGATGGTCAAAGAGAGACAAAATAAGAGAGAAGAACATGTAAAAGTACATTTCTTCAAATACACATGTGTATAAGTAGAAATAATGTGTATTATTTTGAGTATTATTTGTGAACCAAATAAACTGTCAGGAAAAAAAAAAAAACCCTAGAAAGATCATTCTGCAGCCAATGGCTCAGACAAGAGCATCTGACCTGACAAAAAGCTACCAAAGTCATTTATATGGAATATATTACATCCCTAAGAAGCAATGGCTGTCTTCAGCACTGATAATTTTGAGTCTGGCTGTTAACTCTGTTTGTAACCTTAAGCAGAACATCCAGATTTTTGGCAAGGAAGAAGGCAAAAGAAAATTGTAGCATGTCAGACTATTTAGATTAGCAAAGGCAGAGGTTAATTTTGGGTGGTGTGCTAGGTAAAGAAAGTCAATTGAAGCCAAACTGCTCAGTATTACTTTGTGGCTAGAGAGAATACAACCCTGAAAAAGCAATCATTTAATCATAGCAAGAATTTAATTTAATTTAATCATAGCACTTCCAAGCTTCTTATGCAAGTGTTTAGAAGACCACAGCAGTTTGAATAAATAAGCTGCTAGGAGAGAAAGAAAAACATAAGGGATAAAGGGAAGCAGTAAAACCATGGATCAGAACAAGGTCAGACCTGCTGTAACAAGGCTCAGATTTATGATGAACTGCTAAACCTGTCAAGCAAACAGACTGGCTACTGCAGTGGGCAAAGCTGGCTTGGCTCAGACACGAAGGCCTAGGGAACTGAATGATAGAATCTAAATCAGTTCTGGGAATACAGAGGTGTTGCAGTGTGAAATTGCTTTTCTAAAGCAATTGGTGGAAATATTCCATTGGCTGGTCTTCTCCTCTTTAAATATAGCTTTCAGAAATAATAGGGCTTTCTCTTCTTTTTTCTGCCTTCTCTTATTATGGAGACTTTTGAATGGTTAAGAATACTTAGCATTTCTAAACCAATTGGAAACTTGGAAGCAAACTGCAATTTTATATTTGGATGCCTTTTGAAGAAAGTTGAGCAAGAAGTCTTAAATTTAAATCAGTACTGGGCTTGACAGATCAGGATTAAATTAATGACATAGTGGTGTGGCAGAGTCTGTTTAGTGGAATTCCAGAATTCAGCAAGTTCACTTTCCTTTGACACTGTTGGATGAAGGGCACTTTCCAGTGAAGGAGTTCAGCAAGCATGAGAACTAAATAGTTCAAGCTTTAAAAGGGGGTGGGAATGTTTCAGGATATTCGACTTTCCTTTTAGTGTGAAGGATCTCAGATAAAGTGACATTTCAAGATGTACATTTCCCCTCCTTTCAGAGATCTGCCAATGGGCTGGTACAATCTCATTTTGGTGACAGTCAATATTCACCTTTGTGACTGTCATTTAGGTATGCACTTTCATTTCTGACACTCTATATGTGTGTGTGTGTGTGTGTGTGTATTCATTTGAGTTTTGAATCATTCACATGTACACTCATTTGCCTAGCAATCTTAACATTCATGTGCACATACAAGTCATTATGCCACATATAATTTTCAGTTTCCTTCAGATTCTGACTCTCCAACCTCTTCCAGCCTTTGTCAAGAATCAGACTGTGATTCTTTTTTAAAGTCAGGGCAAAAAAGAATGCATTTATTGCTGTTTCTATTTGTTTTATTGTATCCATTTGTGGGGTTCAATTTGACTCCACTGTATATATTGTCTACTTCCCCAATGTGCACATTTGGAGGGGGGGGCACAAAGTTTTTGACAGGACATTGGACTGCAAAATTAGGAAAATTAATGTGCCTTACATATGTGATTTCATTTTGGAAAGCACCTGTTAGATATGTTAACACTGAATACATTTCTTCCCCTTGTCTGTTGACATGTGACACTCCCCAGAAAATCTGTATGCTATCTTTAAGTGTTCAGATTTGATGTCAACATTCAAATTAAGTCCTGATAATTCAAGATGCTTTTCAAATGGACTAAGTTCTACTTCTTTTCATATTTACCTATGTAGATTGTAACAGTTCTAGATTTTCTGTATGTCATAAGTTTTAGATGTTTGAAACTATGGCCCTTTTCGCATTAAGTCTTCTCGCGCGAGCGGGGGAGGGCGGCTTGCGCAAGAAGCCTTCTCTGGGAGGCTGCCGCTTCCCCCTCCTTCCTTCCGCAGGCGAAGGAACGAGCGGGGAAGCAGCAGCCTCCCGGAGGCGGCGGTGGCTCGTGCGTCCATCCATTCCCCCCCCTGAGCGCGCGAGAAAGGCACTCGTCCCGTCCACCCCCCCGCGCGCGTGAGAGAGAAAGGCGCTCGTCCCGTCCGCCCCCCCGTGCGCGAGAGAGAAAGGCGCTCGTCCCGTCCGCCCCCCGGCCGCGAGAGAGAGAAGGTGCTCGTCCCGTCTGCCCCCCCGTGCGCACGCGAAGCAGGACGTGTTGTCGCGTCCGTCGCGCGAGCGCCCCGCCCCGTCCCTTCCTTCCGCAGGGGCGGAGGGAAGGAAGCTCGACCCGGCTGGCTCCTGGACGCTCCGCACGAGAGGTAAGTGTGCGCGGGCGCCGGGAGTGTTGCGCGAGTGCGGGTGATTTTCGCTTGGAAGCGAAAATAAAAAAACCCGCGCTCGCGCCGCTTCAGCCCCGTGAGCCCGGCGGAAGTGGGAGTGCGTCGTGCGGAGCGACGCTCCCACTCCCGCAAGGCTCACGGGGCTGTCGCGCGAGAAAAGACCCGTGCGAAAAGGGCCCAGGTCTCAGATTCCCAAATTCATACACGCATACTGACATTCACCAAAATATAAAGAGTATCTGGAATAATAGCTACTTTTCTGAGGACTGATGCATTTATTGGAATTATACAGACAATGATATAACAGTGGGCAAAGAATTGTAGCTGTTGGAAGAAAAGTCTTGAGAATTGGTTTTTCAAAGAAAGCTAGCACATGGTTGCTATAATGAAGTAATTTCTATTTTTTTTAATAACTTCAATAATTAGTAGTTTCCTTTTTATACTAAGATGTAAGGATGACCTCAGACTTTGTGTGTATGACGTGAAAAATGAATTCCTAATTCTGTGTTTGTGTATAATAATTGAATGGGGAAAAACCCATCATTTTTTTAAAAAATATTGGTGTCAGTGAGTCTTTTTGAGATTTCAAATGTTGTGTTCAAAAGTTTGGGATTTCTTATCAATACTTAATAACCAAATGGTGTTCTGGCTTAAATACAAAGATAAAAGATATTCCTATCTATTGATTCGGAAGCAGAAGCTGCTCCAAAAAGTATGGATTTAAATCTTAAAGTTTGCTTCCATAGGCAAGAATGAATAATTTTACCACTTTTTCTCATCACTGAGAGAAAGTTGTTGAAGTCTGCACTGTTTTCAAAGCCTATTCACATTTTGGGACTTATTCTGTGCAAAAACCAACCAACCAACCCCATTTTCTGAGCCAAATGCATCATTTTCTACAGAGAAAACATTTCAATGAAGAACAGAAGCTTTCTGCACAGAAAACATGATTTTCTATTCAAAAATGGTATTTCTGCATAGAAAATGTTGTTTTCTCTGCAGAAAATGTTATTTTCCATGCAACCCCTTCCCACAAACACACATATATTTTTGATGCTGAATAAGTCCCAAATTGCAAAGATTCTTGTTTGTCTAGCATCAGAGTTTCCTGACACCTAATAAATATATATTTTTAGTATTTTTCAAATTCTTGAATATTCTTTCCACCCCTACAAAAAAGTATGTGCCTAAAAACATGATGTTCACCAATATTCTACATTAGCTACATATGTATGTATGTATTATTAAGAGGCTATTCCAATTAGCAACTGAACAGACCTCATTTGCCTGATGTGTCTTCTGGTTGTTAAGGTAGGGGGCAGTTACACATATGTAACTCAATAATATCTCCTGGCCTGACCTTCTCCTACCTCCTCCAGCCCACCCTAACAGCCAGCAGCTGCACTTGTTACCCCTTGGCAGACCCCATCCCAGGAGGATATAAAATGAATATCAAATATGCCCTCTATGCCAGAGAGGTTGCCCGGGTGGGTGAGTAAACAAATAGGTCAAGCTACTGGACATAGGTCAAGGCTAGGAAAATTCCCCGTCACATTTCCCAAGGAAACCTCAAGCTAGCCACATTCACATAAACAAAGGGTCCTCAGCCACACAAAGCCAACATGAGGGGATTGCCAGGTTTTCCCCAGATTGAGTAACTCCTACTTCAATGAATCCTACAAGGGCAAGATCCATTTACATGAATCAATCATGCAAACCATCAAGTTGCTATTGTGTGGTATTTTTCCTTCTATTTTGGCCATTGTTCTTCTCGGGAAAGGGCCTGCCCCGAGGTACGTTTTGCCCTATAAATAGTCCCCATTTTTTAGACTCTTTTTGGAGAACTCCTGCCACACTAGCAGACTGGTACTCTGTTAGTCAAGGGCTTCTCTCAGCTACCTCTCTTTGCTGAGCTCCATCCTTCTCATCTCTTCCCAGACTGAAGAATTCTGGACAGGTGCAGTATCACTGCCTTTACACCCTCTCCACTCTATCCCCTATCAATTTTCATCTCTTTCCCTTTCTCGATAAGCCTTCTATGTATGAGTGAGTGACTGTGTTGGGGTGTGAGAATTTATTTGCTAATAAATCCATTTGCTAATAAAATCCATCTGGCTTTTTGCTTGGTCTGACCCCATAAAAATTGGGTAGAAGATCCTGCTGGGTTATCCTGCCCTTCATTCTGCTAAGACCAGTGCCCTGCTAATTCCTCCAGTCTTTGCATTTTTGGAGTATATCAAGGTGTCCCCCAGAGGACCCCCAGAAATCAGGGCAACACATTGGGCAAAGGAAGTATGTTCAACTGCCAATCAGGACACAAGGAAGTTAATGTTTCTAGCCTCCTCCCACTAATGAGCAAGACTATGACCATTTCTGCACAGGGTGAGGGAATTGCCCTGTGTCGCTACTTACTGGATCTTCCGGCTCCCCGGTCCAGTCCAGGCTGCACTGGAGCAGTATGTGGTCATCGATCCATTCTGCTCCATTGTCCAAAATGGCAGCTTCCAGTTGGTCATGGGTCTCGACCAACTGCTGAAGCTCACCAGCCTAAAGCCTGCCCTCGGCAGATCACAGGCTCACATTGGTGCAAGCCTGCGAATCTGCACAAGGGAGCAGGCTTGCAGTGGCGCGCTCCATACTTTTGAAAGACCAGAAAAATCAGGTCTTTCAAAAGCACACTGGAGGACTACTTGGGGTCGTTCTGGAGCAGACTGAGGTGTGGATCTACAGTACATAGTCTGAACCCAGTCCGCTCCAAGGTGCAGATGTCCTCCATGGAGGACACACTGTACCATTTTTATTACCCAGTGTGGAAATGACCTATGACAAGGAAATGTAATACAGGGTCTTACTTCTGATTGTTGTAGTAGAGGAGACTGACCTGCAGCTGAACAGATCTCCTTCACCCAATGTGGCTGCTGGTTGTTGGAGGCAGGATTTAAGTAGTCTTACTGTAAGACTACCTAATCTTATGGTAAGACTACCTAGTTTTATGGAACATAGAGCAGTTATGGATCGGTAATGCTAGATTAAAATCCTTAAATATTATAGCATGCCAGTCAACATCTGATAATGTGGTGTGAGAACTCATTTGTTCAAATACAAATAGTAGGAGAAACAGTCAAATATCAAATGTGAAGGAACAGTACTAACTATTGCCACATTTCTGTGTGGTGCATACCCCCCTGTCTTTTTCATGCATTCTTTCACAGTGTAGTTCTGCACAAGTCTATTCAGAAAAAAGATCCAAAGTGTTCAGTTGGCCCTACTACTAAGTATATGCATATAAGTCTGCAGCCTTATACAGACAATGCTCTTACTAAAATACTTAACACCTTATACTTAATTTGGCTTTAATTTTCATTCTCTAAACATTGTGCCAATTAGTGTTATTTTTGTTGTTTCAAATCCTTCAGATTTAGTACTTCCAATCAATCAGTCTTCATATTTATTCAGTTTGCTTTATAGAAACTTATCTTTTTCTTATTTTGTGTGCTGTATTGTTATGTTTTTCAGGGTTTCTTGGACTTCTTCCTTTTAAAGGAGATTATCTCAGTTATGTCATTTCCTTTTGTTTAAATATTGATTCATTGTATAATCTGTCATATCTTTTTGCTTTATTTTCAGTTACATTCTACCTACCCTCTATTTTTCAAAAAATAAAACCAATTTATATCTATGCATTTTTAAATATTTTAACTAAACATAGCTAAACTGTTTGAAATTGACTGAACTAATTCAGCTTTAGCAGAACATTAGTGAAATTCATAGTAAATCTAAGATTGGCAACTTGTGACTGTCCACAGGTTATTGTGATGGCAACTTCTTTCACCCCTAAGCAACTCAGGCAATGGTATGGAATAGTGGGAGCTACAATCCAATAACTTTTTGGCAGGCACAAGCTGTCCACTAATCCAGTGTTAGCACGTCTTCAAATTTAGGGTACAATGAAAAACTTTTCTGTTTATTTCTTTACCTCTTCAGTGTGCATGTTAATTTGTCTACCATACTTATCTCTTGTTTATATCTATTACAACAAAAGGTGGAATGTGATGCCAATGCCTCCATACCATGGAAATGTGAGGAATTATAGCTCAAAGGAGGCCTGTGAGAGGGGGACACCACAGGACCTTTTCACCTGTGTATACCGGTACCAATGTAGAGACACCAATTGGAGGTTAAAAGACTGTTTTTGTTGGGGGAATTCCACAAACACATACAAGATTCAAGCAGTCTCACAACCATACAAGGTTAACCGAAGGAAAGGAGTCAAAAACTGGACACCGAGGAGTTAGGATGAAGTCATTGATATTTACCAGTCCTGAAGAGAAGAAAGTCATGGCTCAAACATGAGAGTTTGAGGGCAACACAGAGGAACACGAGTTTGGAGTACAGAGTGATGTCCATGTGCTGGCATGTTGCATGTTTCAAAAAATTACCAGGGCTGGAGTTAAGGCTTTTATACCGCTTTTCTGCCCTCGAAGGGGAATATGTTAATGGCTCTCTGGCAAAGCAAAGGGACCTGGATGTGGCTAATTAGGTGACAAAGCATTGATGGGAGTCATGATAGCTTCTTAATGTCTGGGTGGGTGGGAGAAAAAAGGGGAAGTTCAGCAGGAAGGAGGCTACAGGATGTTGGTCATTGTTGTTTTGTTTGGGAATTTTTGGGAATTTTAGTGACTATTGTTTTCTAGGTTTGGGCGATTGAGAGGATCATTTTCTCTGACTAATCCTCAGTGAATTTATCTCCTAGACATGCCTTGAGACCAGCATGGGTTTTGAGCTATAAACATATAATTTGTATTTTGTGCCAGTTAAACAATGTTCATTGTCAATTATACTGTATCAAGGAGTGGTGGGATATGGCATGGTAACACCTCCCACTATACAGAGCTAAGACGTAGCAGTAGCATTTGTGCCCAATTTATCATAGACAGGATTTGTACAGATAGTGTTTGTAATTGACTTCAAGAGTAGAAGGGAGATCTATAATATTAAATGTTAACCTGCTTGAAGTAAGTTGATGTTTAGCGAAAGGATACAGTGCATGAATAGATATGAAGTTTTATGGATAAATACTGTTAGAAGGTTAATAATAATAATAATAATAATAATAATAATAATAATAATAATAATAATAATAAAAATAGCAGAGATCATAGAGGGGAGTTAACAACAATGTATGCAAATACAGACAGAGATTCTAGTATAGGTAAAAAAAGAAATCCCCTTCAGATGTTTTGGATTAAAATTCCCATCAGCCCAGGGCATCATAGCTAATGGTAAGAAAGATGGCAGCTGCAGTCTAAAATATCTTGAAAGTACCATGTTGTCAGCCCTGCACACACTAATTGATGAAATTAAGGATCTTTCCATGCGTTAAAAGTTTAGAAAAAGTTAAAAGTTAGAAATTGTGGGTTGGTTAGTCCCCATCTGACATAAATTCAGCAGTGTTGAGTAGTTTGTCTTGTATCTTTGTCCCTAGAGTTCATCTCCCTCTTGGAAAAGTGAGGCAATGCTAATGCTTTGAGTTCCCTTCACATGTCTTCTTGTAATTCAAGGCTTGTCTTATCATACAATTTTGCTGTGGCAAGAAGGAGGGAAGATAGCTGACAAGAGGAATTGATATTTGAGGAGGGCAGTATGGTTTATATTTTTTAAAAGTTTGGGCCCTAACAGGTAGGAGTTAATCATAGTTCATGGACATAATTCAGAGTGGTCAATGGAAAGTGAATCTGAAGTGAATTGCGGACAGAGACAGCCAATTCTGAGTTGTCCCCTCTCTTGGAATGATATTGCAGTACAGCTACTAAACATTAAACATCTAACTTAACCGAAGAAGAGTCTCTTGGGATGGTTTGGTAGGTTTCCATCCTATCATACTCTGTTGGGGGGAAAGTATGGTTTTGGCTGTCCTAGAATAATTCAATGCATTTGGATGTTTAATGCCAAGCTTGAGTTTTTGTTCTGTTTTGTTTTGTTTTGTTTTTGGCACTGAAAATGTCCTCGCTCATTAAAATGTCAACCTGGGAGTGTGCAGGGTCTCCCTAAGGCACTAAGGACCTTAAAAAAGCAGTTTGGGGAGCCACACTTTCTCCATCTCTGCTGTAGAGGATCTGTATATAGCTAGACATATTGATGGCCTGCTCTTTTCTCAGCTATCTTAGGTGTGGTCCAATATACTGTACCCTGTAGAGGAGATGAAATCAGGACCAAGGCAGTCTGAGAGGGTAGCCCTTTGTTGGAGCCTAAGGATTCAAGTGAGTATAAAATCTGGACTACAAGCTCTTCTGGAAGCCAATTACCTTAAGTGGGGAAAAAATAAATTTATATATTAGAAAATAATGCTTGAGGACATTTGTCAAAACTTATTTCCTTGCACCTATGGGGTGCCCCTATAATCAAAAAGCCAAAAGTATTATGAGTGTTTTTTCTTCACCAAATTTTAAAGAGACACCATTTCTTTCTCAAGGCAGATTTCCCTGTATCTACAACCCTGAACAATACAGTACAATAAAAACAATTTATTTCTAAGCACCAGTGAAAAGTGAGTATTACACAGCAGTGACAGGCTAGGCCATCTTTAGCCAAACCGTGGTGACTTATGAAGACTGGTTCATGCATATACAGAGGGGATTGATAGTGAATCAAACTTCTTCTCCCCCTCCCTCTCCCCTCCTCTTTTTTGTTAAGCAGAAACAATAGCCAATGCCCCTTTTTTTCAGAAACAGAAATCTACTTTGTAGAAATGTTTTTAAAAAAGACATTTTCACAGAACCCAGCAAAATATAATAAATCATGGAGAAACAAATGCACAGAAGCTCTCATAAAGTTACGATATGTCTCCCTTTTGCTATACATGTCCTCTCCTTTGGAGCTAAAATTTCTATCCAGAAAGATTTTTAAAATGTCTCTGGATTTTGAAAATGTCCACTGCTGCTTCATGTGCTCCTTGCCAGTGTTGCCTCCTCACTGCTACCTTTCTAGCTCCATTGAGACAAGAGAAGAAGCTTGGTCCTGAGCAATGCTCAGATGGAGGGAGAGAAAGAGAGAAAAGAGAGAGAGATGAGAGAAATGAAACTCGGTGGTGGATGGGAGAAGAGAGACAGACCCAGAGGCAGTTGGTCAAACAAGAGAGCTGAGGGAGCCTCTGGCCATGTGGGATCCATGGAAGAGGGCAGCTTGGTAGAACAGGTGAGGTAGCTTTTTTGCTTGTTTGCTTACTTCCTTGTTATTTAAATACATTGACAGTTAAGAATATTTCTAATAGCAGTAATCACATGCTATATAGTGGGGGTATTTAAAGTTAGGCCCTTTCTGCACCGGGCTATTAAAATGGCGCAGAGCGACCTCTGACGGAGGTCTTCTGCACCGTGGAGTGGACTGGGGCGGACTACTTTTCGTAGTTCTGCACCTCAGTCTGCTCCGGAGCGACCGGAACTGGTTGTGCAGCGTGCTTTTTAAAAACCTCTTTTAAGAGGTTTTTCAAAAGCACGGAGCGCGCAACCCCGTGTTGCTCCGTCACCATGCTCTAGTGTAGATTTGCAGGTGCGCAGTAGTGCATGCCTGCAGATCTGCCGGGGGTGGGCTTTAGGCTGACGAGCTTCTCCGGTTGGTGGAGAGCCTCCACCAACCAGAAGCCGCCATTTTGTACGCCGGGGCAGTGCAGAGCGACAAGCTCACACTGCTCATCCCAACGGACTTGGTCGGACGGAGTAGAAATTCGGTGAGCCCCTTTTCTGCCCAATTCACACCCCACGTGTGGAATGGGCCTTAGAGTTGTCATAGTGATTAGTGGTTTTGAAGCAGTTGGTCAGTATATGTATCTTTCTTTTTCCTTTTCAAAACTTACCTTTCACCTAGCAATGAAAAAAGGATTTGTTTTTTAAAATCTCTTATGTCAGAACAAAATAAGAAATTTTCACATTCCTGCCCCCAGCATGGGAGTGAAATATTATCTAAGGAAACTGGACTGGTTTTAAACTAGGAAGAGGGCAAGAGTTGGCTGCCTGGTGCAGGGGTAGAACAAATGTTTGCAATCATTTGTTTCTTAGCTTAAAGAAGGTTTCCCAACAAGAAGAAGACCTTCCTTAGGAAGAACGGAAACAGTCACAAGGCTGATGTGAGATTCTTCATTTGACTACATGTGTTTGTATATGCATGTTTCTCTGTGTGTGATTTTTCTCCAAGAACATGTTACTGCAGGAAGCTAAATATGCTTACTGAATAATAAACAGTGTTGCTGTTGTTATTGGCAACCACAAGGCAAAACTATTGCAGAGTTTTCTGGGATTGGGAGTGTATGATGTGGGTTTGCATGGCCAAATGGGGAATCAAACCCTAGTCTTTAGGGTCATAGTCAAATGCTCAAATCACTGCACCACACAGGCTTTCTTTGACTATTTCCACACTACGTTGTTATACTGCTATTATTCCACTTTCAACATCCTGTGGAATCTGGGGGTTTCCAGTTGAGGGATGGGCATTTAGAATTCTCAGCCAGAAAGCTCTTTGGCCTCAGTAAACTACAAACCCCAGAATTCCACAGGATGTTGAAAGTGGAATAATAGAATCATAGAATCATAGAATCATAGAAATTTAGAGTTGGAAGAGACCACACAGGCCATCCAGTCCAACCCCCTGCCATGCAGGAACACCCTCAAATCAATCCCGACAGATGGCCATCAAGCCTCTGCTTAAAAACCTCCAAGGAAGGAGACTCCACTACCCTCCGAGGCAACAGATTCCATTGCCGGACAGCCCTGACTGTCAGGAAGTTCTTCCTGAGGTTCAGGTGAAATCTCCTTTCCTGCAGCTTGAATCCATTGCTCCTTGTCCTGGTCTCTGGAGCAGCTGAAAACAAGTCCCCCCTTCCTCTACGTGGCATCCCTTCAAATATTTAAACATGGCTATCATGTCCCCTCTTAACCTCCTCTTCTGCAGACTAAACATACCCAGCTCTCTAAGTCTATCCTCGTAGGGCATGGCTTCCAGGCCTCTCACCATTTTGGTCGCCCTCCTCTGGACTTGCTCCAGTTTGTCAATATCCTTCTTGAATTGGGGTGCCCAGAACTGGACACAGTATTCAAGATGGGGTCTAACCAAAGCAGAGTAGAGTGGTACCAGTACCTCCCTCGATCTAGACACCATACTCCTATTTATACAGCCAAGAATTGCATTGGCTTTCTTGGCTGCCGCATCACACTGCTGACTCATGTTCAGCTTGTGGTCTATGAAGACTCCTAGATCCTTTTCGCACGTACTGCTATCCAGCCACGTGTCCCCCATCCTATATTTCTGTATTCCATTATTTCTGCCTAAGTGTAGGACCTTACATTTCTCTCTGTTGAATTTCATTTTGTTCGCCTCGGCCCAGCTCTCCAATCTATCCAGGTCATTTTGAATTTTGATCCTGTCCTCTGGCGTATTAGCAACCCCTCCCAATTTAGTGTCATCTGCAAATTTGGTGAGCATGCCCTCTATTCCTTCATCCAAGTCATTGATAAAAATATTGAACAGCACTGGGCCCAGGACAGAACCCTGTGGCACCCCACTAGTCACTTCTCTCCAGGATGAAAAGCAGCCATTCATGATCACCCTTTGGGTTCGGTCGGTCAACCAATTACAAATCCAACTAACAGTAGCCCTGTCCAGCCCACATTTTACTAGCTTCGTTGCAAGAATGTCATGGGGGACTTTGTCAAAGGCCTTACTGAAATCGAGATATGCTACATCCACAGCATTCCCTTCATCCTTTGCGTCTCAGATCTGGTGCTGTTCTGAGCATGTGAGTGGGGGTAGTGTTTCATGTGTCATAACTGACCAGTGACTGACAAAGGCACCATTTGGCCTGTAGTGATAAGAATTGATAAGAAACTTGAGCTCTGAGATGCTGCCTCAAGGACATGTAGTGTAATTATGCCACATTTCTCTTCTTCTACACCCAGAGACTTTTTTTCCCCTTGGGCCCCTCTTACACCACCAGAGAGGTTCTTGTGAGTGCCTGCATCGTCATAAATTAATCTATCAGAAAATAGCTGGGTGATCCTTGCGGGACCTCCACTCTCCTCCCAACATGGTTATGTTGTGTTGGAGTGTGAGGGAACGATCAAGAATCTGTTCTGATAACCAGACACACTATACACTGAATCAGAATTAACAGTACACAAAACAAACTGGTACATTTCCTTTTCTGTGATTCCGGGTTTAACAAAACAGTCTGTTTATGATCCATGCCAGTTTCATATATGTCAAATTAGAAGTCTAGTCTAGTCTGTTTTCTGCTTTTTTAAATCATACAAAAACACATAGTTTAAACCTTTCCCAAAAATATATATTTTCTTCATGCTTTTTTTTAATTAAAAAAAAGTACATATATTCTCTGCATTTTTAACTGAAAACTCAATTTTTGAGCATTCAGTGAAGTGTGCAATCCACATATTAGTCTGGTAAGTGCAAATTATATTGATCCCCTTAGAAATACATGCAAAATTAAATTCTCTATTAACCTTATTGTGAATGCAATTTCCCCCCCTATTTAGCCAGTTTGACCACTTACACATCCATTTTTACCCTTTCTGAAGTTCAAAATTGTTGATAGTTTTTAAATTTATACATTCTTTCATGTTTGCTACATTGGGTGAATATGACATACAAATGTTTCCTGTGTCCATTCTGCTTAATTCTAATATATTATTCCTCTGGCATTTGTTATAATTTAAACAGAGCATCATATTACTTCTGTGTGTTCTTGGATATTCAGTATGATTTATTATAGGGTGTTAATACAGGTTATGTCACTAATGAACACTAAAGCTATTTTTTTAAAAATAAAAATCTTTATTGATATATTAGCCAATCACAGCCAAATTTCCTGAAACTATTTGACTGGCTGTTAATCATCCAATTACCCAGTAAAATGTAAAGTGGGAGCAAAATAGAGTGTGTTAGTATTCTACTAGTTGATCACTCAGCATTTGCATTCCAACTCTGAGTATATTAAATCTCTCCTTGTTGAAGGTTCATTAATTCATATCAGTGTGAAATACCAAAGCAGTTTATGTGTCCAGACACTTCTCTAATCCCATCTCCAAAAATAACCTTGGAAGAAAGTCAGACTCTGCAGAATTTTCAGGGAACATGTGAGTAGGCAGTTGAACAGATTTCTGCAAAGGTTATGTTCTCTTCTGTATGGGGACTCTGCTTGTAATTGTGTACTGGAAATTAAATGTGAGATGGACACAGATGGAGCAATGAAATCCATCTGTGTTGGACACTTATCCATGATGCATAAAGCTTTTGAGTTAAACAGCAATGTTTCAAAGGGGGGAGGAGGGCAGGTTAATGATTATACACGTTGCACTGTAAATCTGGAAGCGCTAGAAATGACCACCTTTTGTTACATTGGTCTGGGGATGTACATATTATCAAATAAGACTGCTAGCAATTTTCTCAATCAAGATTTAGCATCAAGCAGATCTGGCTTAAAACAGTTTCAGGTTCCATTTGGGAAGCTTTTAGGTCACTACTGTGATACCAAGGCCCTTTTCATTATAATAATGGAATACAATTGCTACCGTCAATTAGAGTGAATAATGTATTTATCTTTATCTAGGTGAACAATATGCTCTTTAGCCAGAAAAGTAAGTAGTCCATCATTATCTGAGATGATATATACTATTGTTGAACACCTCTTACATAGGAAGAAGAAGAGGAAGAGGAAGAGGAAGAGGAAGAAGAAGAAGTAGTAGTAGTAGTAGTAGTAGTAGTAGTAGTAGTAGTAGTGGTAGTCGTCCTTCCTAGTGTTTAGGTGGAATTTGTTTTCTTGTAATTTTAATCCATTGGTTTATGCTCTACTCTCTGGAGGAACAGAAAACAAAGTTGCTCCATCTTCTACATGACATCTCTTAAAAATAGTTATTATATCACCTCTCAGTTTTCTCTTCCCTAGGCTAAAAATACCCAGCTCACTAAGTTGTTCCATATACGTCTTGGTTTCTAGTCCTTTGATTATCATTATCACCATTCTTTGGACACATCCCAGTTTGTTATTATCTTTCCTGAACTGTGGTGTCCAGAACTGGACACAGTATTCCGCATGAGGTCTGACCAAATGGAATAGAGTGACACTATTACTTCTCTTGATCTGAACACCATACTCCTCTTGGTGCAGCCCAGAACTCCACTGGTTTTTTTGTTTTTTGGTTGCTGTATCACACTGTTTATTCATGTTTAGCTTGTGGTCTACTATGACCCCTAGATCTTTTTCACACGTACTGCTTTTGAGCCAGGTGTCACCTATCCTATATTTCTGCATTTCATTTTTCCTGCCTAGAAGTAGTATATTGCACTTATCACTGTTGAAATTCATTTTGTTCATTTGAGCCTAGTTCTCCAACTGTCAAGGTATTTTGAATTCTGCTGGCGTCCTTTGATTGTATTGGTTCCTCTTCTAGTTTTGCATCATTTGCAAATATGGTTCACATGCTTTCTATTCCATCATCAAAGTTATTTACAAAGATGTTAAAGAACACCAGGCCCAAAACAGAACCCAGAGATACTCTGATAGTTACTTTTCTCCAGAATGAAAATCAACCATCATGGTATAGGCTGGGGGAGAAATATTTCAATAAACAAACAAACAAACAAACAAACAAACAAACAAACAAATCTATCTCTGTCTTCTAGCTTTTTTCTATAGTGACTTGTTAAAGAGGTTCTATAACTGCAGTTCCAGCCTTCTCATTTCACTTCCTCTTTCTCTGCAAAACTGAAAAGGCTTTAAATAGAATGGGGCTGGCAAGCTATCAGGGTCCAGGAATGAGCTTACCTCTCATGAAGTCTGCAGGTCCACTTCCAGTTTTATAAATCTCTTTTGGATGTGGGGATCAAAATAAACCATGATGGGAGCTTGGCCTTGCTTTAAAGCAGGGAGGAACAAAATACAGTCTAGGGGTTGCCTGCAGACATAGGCTAGTTTTTTGTGAACCCCAAGATTTAAAAAAAAATTCCAATCGTTTTCAAAAAGATTTTTTTGCTCCCTATTAGATGTGTGTTGTGGAGTATTTTTGCCCTGTTTTGGGCTTCTGATCCCATCTAAAATGTTTGGGGAGCTCAAAACATGCCAACATGCCCCCCATACCTCCAAAGATGTGGGGGCATTGGGGGACTTTTTAGAGTTTTTGGTTGTATGGGTGTGCTGGGAATGTCTTGGAGGTATAGCCCTCCAAGTTCTCCTTGGGGGGCTAATGCAGCCCTCTAACCTCCCACAGTTGGCCCCCTCTGCATCAAAGAAATTCCACAATTTGTTTGTATAATTCCTCTCTCCACAAACAAGGAGGAGACAATTTGTGTTCTCAGCTCTGATTTATACTGGCTTTTCACTTTAATACCAGAATTAAGACATATCTGTTTTTCTAACTAGTTGCTCTGGTGACTAGTTATTATGCAGAGTTGAAATGGAGTTACAGAGAAGAAGTAACAGCCTTTGTTGTAATTCACTACTTTTCAGTGGAACAGGAGTGGGTTGTTATTAATGAGTTTATATACTAATTTAGCCAGAGCAATGGGAAGGACAAGAGAAAGGGTCATATGTACGGCTCAATCATGCTGTAGCCAGGCAGGATTTTTCTGTAATATCTTTTGCATTTTTTTTCTGAGCTGCAGTATCCAAATTGTCTACTTGGGAAAGTCAGAAAGCATTTGCCTGTATTTTCCAATGGTGTAATAATTACAACTATAATAAATTATCATCAATGAGTAACTCAGAAAATTTCCTTTCTGACCTGCAGTAAATGGAACAAGCAATGGTGATCAGAACAAGTGACTAGTTATTTTCAGAAAGTAACATTCCAAACTTTACTTATTACATATTTGTTTGATGTGTAAAATCTAAAGGTAACAGCCTGTGATTTTCTCCAGATTCAGCGAGTAAAATTCTGATGCCTCTGGAAAAGAAAATTAACAAAATAAACAGGATGATGGGGCAGAATTAACTAAGTTGCAAAATATGCAAGAAACTAACTAAATATATAGAAATACTAATTCAAGTCAATTGATGGTCTGGTTAGGCTCCATGCTGTTTAATGTCACACTACAATTGCCAAGGAAATAAGCCAGACATGAAATGAATAAAATTAAGATATGTTCAGTATGAGTGAATATTAAATTGTGAATAGTTAGCACCTAAAATATGACTGCATACTGTTGCTTTTAAATGAGGATGTTATTCAGTTGAAAAGACATTGAATTCTGCCCAGCATTCATATATTGCTTGCAGGGAAATATAACTATAAGGAATTTGAAACTTGATTTAATTTCCCTATATGCATTGATTGGGCTTTAAATCAATGCAAGCATTAATATACTCTACTATTAATCTTGTATTAAAACATTGAGATGTTGTGAAATACGGAATATTATTTCATTTCAGCTACTAAATACTGTCAAAAATAAAACAGGGTGTTACTGACAAATATAAAATATCAATACTGTAAAATGTCAGCAAATGAAATTATGCCACTTTGACTGTTTTGTTTTTGTTTTGTTTTTTTAAAAAAAACACTGTAGCTGTAAAAATACATTGTATGTGAAACAGAAATGTCACACTTTTAGGCATCTGTTTCCAGCAACAAATAAAAAGAAAATCTCAATGTTCTGTTGATGTTTGGAGATTAATCAGCATCAAAAACCAGGGACAATGGTCACAATGACTATGTTTATCCTGTGGCTGTAAACAAGATTCACAAAATGTTCTCGTCTTCAATAAGTAAGGACGTCTTGTCACATTGAATCAATCTGGCAAAAATATTGTCAGTCACTGGAAGATTTTTCCCCTGCATGATGGAGAATCCTCACCTGGACCTTCACAGTGAACAACACAGGCAGAGTAACTATTTGATGGCCTCCACGACAGAGACCTGGGTGATTGGTGACTGTTACTTGGTGCCAGATTCACAGCATGTGACAGGGTGGGCCTGGAAGCTATTTAAGCCTGATTGCCCATTCATATGCAGTATTTTCTCTGCACAAATTCTACACAGAAAATAACAGAAAAAAAAAGTTGTTTCCTGAACAGCAAATACTCTTTTCTGTTGTTGTTGTTTTTTTAAAGCAACCCTATATGTAGGTTTTGCATAGAAGTCCCAAACTGTGAATTGTCAAAAATAGCATTGTTTTCAAATACTCTTTCACAGAAAGAAGAAAATTGAGAAATTAGTCATTGCTTTCTCAATGAATGAACTTAGCAAGTAATTACATGCCTGGAGTGCACAGGTTTTAATGGTTGTGTGGATGATCAACTGCATCTACAGGGATTCTGACAAGTCCCACCACATTATTCTTTAGAATTTTTCATAATTTTTAAGACTTTTTTCCCCCAGGTTCCTTCTTAACTATCAGGATATTTCAGAGTTGCCCTGAAGTCTGGCCCCTATTCCTTCCAGTCTCCTTTAGGCCACTGCTTTCTTCAACTGTCAATATGAACAAAAACATTATTAACCGACCCAAGATTTCTTAGAAGGGATCTGCCTCCATACAACCTGATGGTCAATTTCATTTCTTAGCCTCACCCTTCCACCCAAATATTTGGAGAAATGTCTCTTCTATTTTTCTCCCCACAAATTGCTTGGAAAATTTTGGAAGCTCATTTTGAACCCTCCAACATTTCACTGATGAAAACTAGGACATGTGCAGCCAGGCAATATCACAATGTGGTCAAGAAAAAAAAAAGGATATTAATGAGGAAGAACACACAAACTAGGAGAGGCTACAGCAGTTTGCTTTTGCCAGAGTCTACTGGGGAGGACAAGATTTCACCCTTTCCTCTCCCTTTCTACTGAGTTAACTAAATGCAAACTACTTTTGCACTTTGAATTCTGTTTGCAGGAAGTGAAGTAAGAGAGAAGGTGGGAGGAAAATAGAGAAACTGAGACACTTTTAAAATAGCTGAAAAGCCCAAATCAAGGCAATTGGATAGTATGTCATTTTTGCTTAGTTCTATATTTTCCTATAACACCGAGAGCCTCCACAGATATAAATGGAGCCTCTTTCTTTTCTCCAGAACCCTGTGGTTTTCCAGTGTAAATTTCCACACCAACATGCATTTGAATTTCAGGGATGGGGGACCTTTGGCCCTTCCAGACTTTTTTTTAAATTACTGCTCCTGTAATCCCTTAACATGAGCTATACTTGTTAGAGTTGACTGTAGACCAAAAAAATCTAAAGGTCCAAATGTCTCCAGCCCCTGCCCTCATCTGATTTGTGTCTATATGTGCCTCTGTGTTGTTCTTGTTCATAAAAGTGTGTGGGGGGGTGTCTTTTCTTTTTTATACAACCTTTACACTCTCTCTCTTTCTTTCTCTCTTTCTCTCTCTCTCTCTCCCTGCCCCTGATTTGGGACTCAATTATCTATAGACAACAGCAGAATCATTACAATCAAAGAGAGATAGTAGGTCTCAGCCAGGTAATATAATACTCACAAAGGCTACAATATTTCCTTTGCATTATTGATAGGAAATGGTTCCAAGAGAATACACATTTGACAACTCTGCATAATAAATGATTGCTTTAATATTTATACCTCTATCTCCCTGTGTCTAATTTAATGATCCATTTAGCATGTTTCTAATTCCTGAGATGATCATAGAAATCTGTTTCATAATTATGTTTTCCATTCTTATATATTGCTTAAACTCTGGAACATGACATTCCTCTCCTCACTAGAGGGTTCACAGTTTGCTATTAACCCCTTGCAAGCCCTGTTCCATGAAAATGACCACAAATATAACAAAAAAAGCTAAGTTCTTTCTAAAACATGATAAAGGAAAAAAAAGGGGGTGAAATTCCTTGCTAAATAAAGATTAAAGGCCCTTACCTTGGCAAATGTAAATTAGAGTAGCTTCATGGAGGTAAATGGAGCTTCACTGATTTATATTAGCTAAGGATTTGGCCAATTAGCAATGCTGTAATTATAGTGGTGTGCATAACAACCACCGTAATTAAAGGTGAAGCCTGGTTGGGCAAAATAAAATATGGGACAGAGGCATCCTATGAGCTCTAATGAACATAAGGTGTGCTAATCTCCTTCTATAAAACCAACAAAAGTATTAAGATCTGCAGGTGAGGGTTTTCTCTCAGTTCCATCATCTTTGTAGGTGTGGTTGGAGAGGATTTGGGAGAGAACCTTTTCCATTCCTGCTCCCAGACTGTGGAACTCCCTTCCATGGGAGATTTGGTTCGCCCCCTCCCTGCTCTCTTTCCACCAACAAGTGAAGATGTTTTTATTCAGATGATCTTGAATTTTAATTATGGAGCTAGCAAGTAAAGTGTTGTGCTGTATTTTTAAATCTGTATTTCTAAACCTTTTTTGATATTATATTTTAAATTTTTAAATTTTTGTAGCATAATTTAATAATTGGACTGTTTAATTTCTTTGTGACTTTCTTAAATGAAATATTTTAGTAGTATCCTTTTAGATTCTTATAAGCTGCCTTGAATTCCATTTGAGAGAAAGGCAGGATATAAATTTAACAAACAAAGAAACAATCTAATGGAGACCAAAGATATATCTTGTTCAGCTTTCTGTTCCCATAGCAGCCAGTCAGACACTGATGTAAACCACACTCAGGATGTGGCTGCAACCACACCCTTTCTGCTACCTGCTTGTGGTATTAAGAGGCACATTTCTTCTGATATTACAGTTATTAATCAAGATGGCTCCACTTTTATGCAGAGTGAGGCAGCCAATTGGAGTGACTTACGGTGGATGTCATGGAATGGCACCAAACTGTTTTAGAATGTATTGTTGTTGCATTTTAACTTCCAGGAAGTGAAAGATATACTTTTAATAATATTTACATTAGACATCAAAACAAATTGGATATTATGTTTTTGTTTTGTTCTGTTTGGTTTGGTTTTTGACAGTCTAGTCTATCTCAGACAAGGAAAGATTTTAAGCTAATTTGCACGACTGAGCAATCATGCTTCCAAGAAAGTTTTGGGAAATGGGTTACTTTTGTACAGTTTAAGTCCTTCCTGTAAAGGACATATAAACACTGTGAGAGCTAAGCCAGGGAATGCTAGTGGCATCCTATCTGCCTCTCCCTGACAACTTTTAGGAAGTAATTTTAAACTGCATTTCCAAAAGATAACTTTATGGTTGCTTGCTTTTTGCTGACTCAGTGAGAGTAAGGTAACACAAGGAACAAATGGTCCCTGAGCCCAAAAAATCTAACAGACACCCAATTGTGCAGGGGAATGCTTTTGTCTACTCCCATTGTGGGGAGAATTAAGAAAATCATCTGCTTTTTCCTACCCAGGGGAAGGCCATCCAACTGGAGAACTTCCCAAGCATGGTGTGATTGACACATCAAGACAGTTCTTTCTTATGGTGCTTCAATGAGTCTGTTAATGTCACCTGCTGTCACACCCTTTTCAAGTTTCGTCATGAGTCTAGCCAGTAGCAGTATCTGGGGCTAAGCAGAAATTTCTGAAATAATTGTCATAACTGGCCAGATCACTTTCCCCTTTTTATATTTCATACTGCAGCATGACTGGGGGAGAGGGACTTCTTACTGGATCCACTAATTTGGTTATTTGGCCAGTTTGTGATTGGCTTTGTTATTATCTTAACTTTTATTGACTCTGGTTAATTGGCTTTTCCATTCATTATGAGACAGTAATTGAAAGGCTTTACTGCTATCATAAGTAACAATGAATTTGGATATCTGTGTCCCTTATTTCTTAGTATGTGGGCCATCATGGGCCAAGAAGTGGTGTACAGGTTCAAATTTCTTGATGAAAATCTTTGAGGCATCAATGATCAAGGATTTTTCCACCTGGGGGAGTCCTTGCATTTAGGCAGTGAGAGTCCTCCTAGAGATGGCATGTCTTTGGGACCTTACCAAAGGCTTGCCAATCCTGCTGTACTCTTCCTGAAAGAGATCCCTTTAGGTACACATTTGGGGCATAGCTGAGAGAGGGTATGAGAGGACATTGCCTTCATATGTGTTGCTCCAAAAGATGGGTAACTCAGAGGTCCACCTATGATGCCAATGCCTCCTGGAAACAGTGGAGGATATTAACTCAAAGGGGAGGTCTATGAGAGAGGGATAACCTAGCAGGATCTTTTACACCTGTGTATGCCAGTAACAAGACAGGGACTCAAGTCAGAGATTCAAAGAATGTTTTGTTTTATTGGGGGAATTAACAATCACACACACACACACAAGATCCAACCAGTCTCACAATAACACAAGACTAACTGAAGGAAAAGGGAGGAAAATTTGGACAGCAAGAAGTTAGAGTGAAGTGGGTGATGTTTACCTATCCTTCAGAATAGGTATGATAGATATGATGTGGCTCAGACTAAGGTTTGAAAGGCAGCACAAGAATGGGAATCAGAACAGCAGAGTTACAGGCTCTGTCCAGAGAGAGTGCTACGAGTTATCTGGCTCAGAGCCAGGGTTTAAATACCCTGTTTCTGCCCTGAGGGGGAAGGTGTTAATAGCTCTCTGGCAGAGTAAACAATCAGGTCCAGATGAGCTAATGGCTTTAGCATTAGGTGACAAAGGACTGATGGGAATTGTGATAGCTCCTTAATGGCTGGGTAGGTAAGGAAACAAAGGATAAATTTGGTGGGGAGAGGGAATGGGTTGATGACAACTGGAGGAAGTTTTGGGCACTATTGTATTCAAATTGAGGGACATTTGCAAGTCCATTATCACTGGAGTTTCCCTGACTATGACCTGGCCATGCCATGAAGTCCTATCTGACCTACTTTCACACTGCATGTATTCAGCCAGTCCTCTTTCACTATCATAGCTTTTCAGCCATGTCAATGTATAATTTACATTTTGTGCCAATTAAATGATATTTGCCAATTATATCATATCATGGTGTGGGTGGTGTATAGCCTGGTAACATACCGTGCTTTGGAAGTGAGGTGTTTTCTTCCTTAAATATTGCTAACTGGATGAATGCTAGGCTCAGTTTTTTTGATGTTAGTTTCACTATTATTTATTCCTTGTGGTTTGATTTGACTTGTATAAAGATAATTTTTTTTTCTAAATCCAGCTTTTCTTTTCTTGTCCTCATCCCTTTGGGCTGCAGTCAAAGACTGAGATTCAGAGATTCAGGTAGTAAATTTCTACTACCAAGTATGGCCACACTGATGGACTAACCAGCACATTCAAGTGTCATTTTTCCTGCTCTGAGTCTAACTGCTCAATGGCAGTTCAGCATTCTACAGGATATGACCACAGAGGTAATTTCCATCTTTTTCATGACCAAGCTATGCATGATGTTTAATGCATGAACACATTAAATTACTTTAAAAAATATGTTGGAGCTATGGACATGAACATTTTTGTGAACGGGGCACATTATGAAAGATTCAGTTCTTATGGGCTGCAGTCCCTTCTAAAACAATCAAACTCAATCACCCCCTCCCAAGCTGTTAACCTCAGGAAAGAAGAAACAATTGGGATTCCTGTGCCTTCTGTCTTTGAGCTTATGATATGATGTTCCCCTTATCCTGCTTAGCGTACTATGCAAGAACTATTCAGTGTCTTAAAGGTACATGTTATATGCTTAAGAAGGTTTAAGGTCATGTGCAGCTTGCCCTGTAATGTTTGAATCTCATTTTCTTGGAAATGAGACAATCAGTTCCAGGGAATGATGAAAAAGCTCCTTATTGCTGATAGGCTTTCCAGAAGAAAATTCAACAACGGTTTAATAGAAAGGAATTTTGCTGACTCCTTTATGTTTCTTCATGACAGACAGGTCCTATGGGCAACATGTAATTTTGATTTGGGGAGTGTATGAGTGAAGGGCTCAAAATACCCATTTCAGGGGCAGTGTTCAATTTTCTATTTTCCTCTTGTACTTCCACTCCAGGAATCACAATGTGAATTAATTAAGCAATACAACATGACAGGACATGTTTTATGGCGTCATTACTACATGCTTCATTTCTTTAGGGAAGCAAAAGCCTGAAGGCCATTGTATTCAATTGCCTAAAGCACTACTTAATAGCCCTGTAAAACAAACCTTAGAGTGACTTCTTTTTCCTATTAAATGATAAGTTCTCAGTGAAGATTTCATTTTTTAAAAAGTACTTTTGTAAACCTGCCTTTTGAGCTTAGATATGTTTCTCACCACAGGTGGGTAGTGGGTGGGGATCCATAAAGAGGGACAGGAGAAATGAAAAAGGAATTTGTATATGTGCTCAACAAAATGTGGTTGCCATCCTAAACACATTTACTAGACAGCAAGCTCCATTGAACACAGAGGCTTCTGATTTCCAAGGAAATTTGCAAAGCACTGTGAGGTTGCAGTTAGCTTGTTTATAATAAAAGCTTTCTTCAGTTAGATCTCCTCCTCCTTTGAATGCTATGACAGCATTCACTTTGTTGCCCAGGAAAAGAATGGCCCATCTGCGTTTTTAGTGACAAATCAGATAATTACGTTTGAATAAATCTGCACATTATTGAAACTTTGCATACGTGCTTTTTGGATAGTGAAGATTCTATGAGATGTTTACAGTTTGACAACAGAAACCACAATCCCCACCCCTCTCAAATGTTTGCATTTCTTGTTAGAAAAAAGGGCACTTTTAGAGCATCGATGTTACAGTAATTCATTCTGAAAAAAAGAAATGGTCTCACATAATAAGCAACAGTGCCCTTAGCTCTCAACCCCACTTATTAAAATCTGATCTCATCTGTTAATTGCTTCTACTTCCAACACTTACTGCCCTTTCATCTAGTAAAACAAGGATTATTTTGTGTCTTCTATCTTAACATTAAATACTTCCGCTTTGATTTAGTTAGATCAGGGATGGCAACTACAACAGCTCCAGGAAGAAGCTTTTGTGCCCTTCCCTAGACTGGTTGACCTCACTGGCTACCAAAAGAAAATGAAACAACAACAGCAACAACAACAACAACAAGAAGAAAAGCCAATGTGGCCAGAAATCTACCTCTGTTTCTCAAAGAGGGATGATGTTCTCAAAAAAAATTTGTGTTAAGTAGTGGAAAGTGAAATTGTAACCTATTTAAAAAGCAAATTGTTGCACCATAAGACTTCTAGAAGCCCCAATTTATCCTCTGGGTTTTTATTAAAAGCAACTCAGCCAGAAGATTCTGGAAGTATTTAAGATGACAAAAACATCCATTGGGGCCACATGTGCCACAGGATTAGACCCACATGCAATAGAAACCACATTCCATGTGGATATCCCTACGAAAACAAGGAGTTACCATTAGATAGTAAAGCATCCTCCACAAGAGACAGATATTGCTGGACATGGGATAGTATTGGAGGACATAGCCCTGTATATTCCACAACCTGACCTGAACAACCCAGGCTACTCACACTGTTACATCAACAGTACTGAATTAAGATTCTGATGCTAGTCCAGTTGTCTTCTTACATGGAAGCGAAGATGAGGCATTTTCCATTGCCTTAGGTGGTCTTGGGTTATGTTTGAGGTCTATGAAACAGATTCACAGCAAGCCACTGGTGTATTTTCATGATGCTGGATGGAACCCACTTTATTAGGCAACACCTTCAATTTCTATTAGGGCTTAACTTTCACATGGTTTCCATAAAAAACAAATAGACTCTGGTATTTATGAAAATGATAAGTATAGTTACTTATGCATTTGGGACATTTCCCTTCATGGTGTCTCACATAAGAGGGGAATTTCCTTATCAACCTCATGAGAATATGGAAAAGGAATTCTCTCCCCCCAGAGTTGAGAGATGCATTCATTTTGGTTTGGGTCCAAAGAACAAACAGAGCTCTTTTCACACCTTACGGGTTTCCTTGAATCTCCTTTTCCAATGCAGCATCTTCTCATGGCATTCTCTGACATGTCGTGTCCTGGCACACAGAGAATTGCATAATTTCTTTCTTCCAAAACATTCACTCTTAAGATTGCATTTAAAAATCTACATAAAAATTCAAAGTAACCATCCATTTTTTTAAGAAAATATTTTCTGTCCAAGTTCACATTTTTTAAAAAAATAAATGTTTGACCATCATAGATAGAGAGGAAAAAATGTCATTTACTATAAATATAAACACTAACAAAACAAAAATATGAATAACTTTAACAGGAAGCCATGGGCAAGATTATATTCAGCTGTTAGCAGAAGAAAAATCCAGTATGGCATAGTGGTTTGAGAGTTGGACTACAACTCTGGAGACCAGGGTTCAAATCACTGCTCAGCCACAGAAAACCACTGACTGACCTTGGGCAAGTCACACTATTTCAGCCTCAGAGGAGAGCAAAGGCCTTCACCCACTGAACAAATCTTGCCAAGAAAGCCACATGATACATTTGCTTCAAGGTCAACATAAATCAGAAACAACTTGATGGCACATAACAACAAGTAGAACAAAGCTCCGCCATCAGACTTTTGCTGATGTCTGGAGAAGCAGTGAAGGCTGCTCATTTTTACTGTCTGTGAAATGGAAGCTAGGTGTCTCCCTGGTACATTCTGATGCCACAACCACTGATTGGCTGTAGGAGATACATGACAACTTTTGCATGGCTAGAGAAGAAGGAGAAAACTTTACCATCTGAAGATGGGTGAAAGCTGCTTCTTTATTCCAAGCTGGAAAATGGTAGTCAGACAGTACCTGGATGTACCCCATATAGCTAGTGAGGTGGCTGAAGGTCAGAACTGTCCCAATGAGTTTTCTAGCCACTCTAGTGCAGTCAGGGCAAAAGCTTTGTGCAAAGAGGCATGAGACACCTCTCAGTGCAGTGCCCCAAAAATATTTACACTGGTAGGAATGGGAGATTATGGCCATTTCCGCATGGGCTTAAAGAAACAGTGCAGAGCATCCTCCAAGGAGGACGTCTGCACCTGGGAACAGACTGGGTCGGACCTACTTAGTGTATTTCTGCACCATAGCCCGCTCCAGAATGACCCGAAGTGGTCATCCAGCGTGCTTTTGAAAGACAGCTTGAAACAAGTCTTTCAAAAGCATGGAGCGTGCCACTCTGTGCCCATGCTCTGGTGCAGATTTGCAGGCTCGCACCAGTGTGAGCCTGCGATCTGCCAGGGGCGGGCTTTAGGTTGGCGAGCTTCAGCGGTTGGTGGAGAGCCTCAACCAACTGGAAGCCACCATTTTTGTCCCTGGAGCAGTGTGGAGCGGTAGCCACACACTGCTCCAGACCAGCCTGGACCCAAGCGTGGAGTCAACAAGTCTGGTAAGTACCGGCATGGGGTGACTCCCTCGCCCTGTGTGGAAATGGCCTATGCCTACCAAAGGTACCAATAGGTTTTGGCCAAGTATTGTAACAATCATGATAAAATCAGTGCCATGTTTATATAATTTATTCAGAGGTTTTTGAATAAAAATCATTTCATGTTCAAGTTGAGACCGAAGGAACAGTTGAGCAGGTGGGAATTCTCCAAGGTGCATATTAATCCAGGAGGGATGGATCTAGACAGTTCATATTAAAATTCACAAATACCAAATTCCTTGAACGTCCCCACAGAATAAGTGCTTTCCTCTTTGCACTAGGCACTTTGGGAACACACAAGGTTCTGTTCACAGATGCCATCTCTGTCAACACTTGACAAAACACACAGGCAGGTTTTTTGTTTTTTTCTGGAAATATATCCCAAAATCGTAGAACTCTCATATTTTCTCTCTCTCTCTCAAGCACACACACCACACACACACACATACACACACTTTCTATGAAAATCAGAATGGCAAAAGAACATAGTTTTTTTTCAATAGGTTTTATTTCAAAACTGTCCCATAGTACTCTGTTAGCAGGGTTATGGCAGCTTTAGAGGTTGACTGAGAGGTACAAAATGTCCATTGTTTTCTAGAACTTTCCAAAGTACTCCCTAAAAAATACTTAGTGTGTGTGTGTGTGTGTGTATCTGATTTACCTGGCACCAGGTAAATGATGTTCTTAGGATTGCTTTTTATAGACCTGTTGATCATATGTTTGATAAACTAAGGGGTTTTTTTTTTTTTGTTTTTTTTAGAATCAAGTGTTGTACAACATCAGACCAACTTACTGTTAGAAATGTGGCTGCAAGACTGATCTCTCCTTCATAAGCCAAAGCATTCCTTAGATAGATTGATTCAGCCAGTCAACATCTATGGGGGTACAGCAGGAATACAAGCCTCAGGTATCCAAAAAGAAAATAAAGGGATGAGTGCCAAGCCAACTAATATTAACATTTCAAGTCAGGCAAGATTTCTTTTTAGACAACCACAGAACAACTCTACAAACATGTCTGCACTGAAGGGTGTAGTAAGAATGAGAAACCTGTGGCCCTCCAGATGTTGTTGGATTGTCAATCTCAACCTTCCTCACCATTTACTATGCTCACTAAAGCTGACAGGATTTGTGTTACCCTGTATTCTGAGGGTCCCGGGAGGGGCGTCCAAATAACCAAGCAAAAACACAAGATGGAGAAATTAACTGGAACACTCTCTTAAGCTAGCGAGAGGCAGGGTAACTTAGCAGGGATCTTGCCACCCAATGTCTACGGGGTCAGGTCAGAAGAGCAGTCAGACAGTTTTTAAAATAGAAAAATAATATCTTTATTAAAGGACAAACAACAGAAAAGACACCACAAGCACACAGCTAACTAAGAAATTAGAAATTAGAGTTTTCGGGGGAAATGGGTGATACGACACCTTATCTCGTAGTCCTGGAGAAAAGCGGAGGATTGCAGGGAAGAAAGCTCGCTGAGGGGAGCTCTCTGGACAAACCAACAGCAAGGCTGGATGAAACTCAGGAGCCATCCAAGCTGTCTGAGGAGGACTTGGAATCGGGGGCTTTTTATAGGGTGGATTGTGCCTACAAGGCCATGCCATACTCAGTGAGAACAATGCGAGTTTGGAGCAGAACAAAGCTTTGGCAAAGGTCAAGTTTTTCATGATTGGCTTAGCCCAGGTTTAACAATAATGTAGCCAGTATGCAAATGGGTTAGCATTGAGAGAGTGCCAGCTCGGGGCCGAGCGTCTTTGTGTAAAGTCGTGCTTAAGCAAGGTGTGTCTGCAGAGAGGTCCCTGAAGCAACGGCGTGTTGTTAATCTGCCTGCCTAAGTGGGGATTGGAATGTCCAACCATTTACTGGCCGCTCCTGTTTACGTGCTTGTCCGGTGGCCTCTCAAACATGTGGAGCAGGGTGGCAGAGAAAGGTCAAGTGAAGGCCAAATAAGTTTGATATCAAGAGATATCTAGTGCTATCACCGGGTATGTCTGAACCATAGTAACATTTGCAGCCCAGTGATGTCTTGTCTCAGATAGTTCAGTCTGGTATTGATAAAACATTAGCTAATACAAGTCAAGTTACAGTCTACTGCGTGCCATATAAAAAAAGAAATAGAACCATAACAAAAAATGGATACAAAACTGCCAAAATTTTGCAAATAATTCCTTCCATATAACAGTTGTGTGGCTGGGAATGCTGAAGGTAAAACATGACAATTGTGTGAAATCTCTTACTCCTATGATTTATTTTTATTTATTTTCACTCTTGCAATTACTTAATATATTGACCTTAGTCTTTTTAGTTAGTGAATTTATTGTTGAATGGGTGAGTCAACATCATTCTAGACAAATCTCATTGATTTAGTGGGTCTATTCTATGTGGGATGAACAGTAGGATGTAAAATAGTATTTGTTTTTACTCCTGCAATTACTCAATGTGTTACTAGCAGCCAAGTTGAACCCATATATCACAATAAATGGACAGATGATCCTGCACTGCTGCTGCTGTTGTTGTTTTGGTGGCATCCCAGACTCAAATCCTGTGCTCTTCCTTACTGAGAGGAAGCTAAGGCCTGTGCTTCAGAAAATATCACAAAACAAGTACTGCTCTTCTAACTAGAATCCCCTAGAAAACATGGCCACTGACCAGGTTGTCTCATGGATTCTGGGCATTTTAATAAAAAGTAACTTCGCCAAACTGTGGATTTGGGCATGTTAGTTTTGGCATCCATGGACTTATGTCATTGTGGGTTCAGCTCCTTCCTCATGCTGAAGAGGAACTGTAGCTTGTACCTTTACGGACGCTTCAACCATCATCCACAACAACATCTCCACTATGCTGGTGAGTTGACATGGAAGCATCAGAAGGACAAATATTCTATAAACCTCCCACAGAGCATGTCCTTTCCCTTTGCCACCAGACTGTAGTGTATTCACTGTAAGTCTATAATTATTTGCCAGTAAATCAGAAAATCTGACCCATCACCACATTAGTTTTATACAGGAAGTTTTTAAATTATAAATACTTGAATAACATATCTCTTATTTACCCTTTTTTCGCCTCAGAGACAAACAGGTCTGGAACATCACATTTAATCAGAAGTTCAACGATGTTTGAAAGTTTGAAGCAAAAAAATTAATATGTTCCCCCTTTCCCCCTCTCTCATTCTCCCCCTTTGACCTGTATTTTGACAGCAGGAATGATTATTTTGTAAGAGCTGTAGTAAAGCAGTCATGATGTGTCTGCTAGTATCTGGAGTACCGAGTTTATCATCATGCAGTTGTTGCCTGAGGCAACACAGGGGTGCAGATGGAGCTGCGCGTAAATTCAATAGTAATAGCCTTGGATAAAAATAAGCTATGTCTAATTAATGGTATTTTGATTTGTCCCTTTCCCTCCCTTTCAAAACATCAAAGATACTCTAGACATTTAGGAAATGAATGCAATTGTGATGCAAAAATTAAGAACAAATGTTGACAGACAGGCAATGAAATATTGAACACAAGCATAGCACTGAGATTAAAGCTGAGAAATAATTGAAATCTGCTCACTAGATAAGAAAATTTACCAGCTGGGCCAGGGTGTTTGAAAAGTAGCAATGTTTCTTATAGATGTTGTAAAGTTCTAAATATTGTTTATTTTGAATTCTTCTTTTAAGCTGGAAAAGGAGGAATTAAACCAAAAGATGGCAATGACACTGCCCTCCAGATGTTTCTACAACTCCCAGGACTATTCACTATTGTCAGTGTTGTCTAGTGCTTCTGAGAGTTTCAGTCCAACAATGTTGGAAGGGCTGTTTCATTCCCCACCTTGCAAAATATTTTTTTTTTGAATTTTCAAAATGTCTGCTCAGAATCCTCTTGGTGTGTCACATATGTGTAGCCTTCCCTACAGGAAGCAGTTGGACATGTTTATCTGATGAGAAACTACCATATTCAACTCCCATATGTGGTAGCAGAGTTGCACATGCACTATCAGTTCATATGGTTGCACATGGGGCCTTTTCATACCACACAGTTAAAACATTTATTCTCCTTTAACTGCCATGGCAACACCCTCTAGAATTCTGGGATTTGCCATTGCAGCAGGGGTATTTAGTGTTCTCAATTAGAAAACTCTAGTGCCTCACCAAACTACACATCCCTAAATTCCAAAGAATGTTGACATGACAGTTAAAGTGGAATCATAGTGCTAGAATTCTGTAATCTGAAAGGGCCAGTGACTGTGCACATGCATTGTGCACGATGCACACTGCAGATGGCTGACCATTGTGTATGGTTTAACACTGTGCATAGCTTGTGCAAATATGCATTGCACATAAGGTTGCACATTTGATTGTATGATGTTGCAATGCACTAATGAGGTAGCATTTCACAACAGCTGTATAGTTCTGTGACTGTAAATTTACATTCTACCTCCTCAATGTAGGCCCTTCATCATCTGTGTACTTGTTTATATTGTTTGAACAAACACACAAACATAAGCTTCTGGAGATATTGTAATTACTGAAATAATACATTGTCATATGAAAGTGAGAAAAACATCCAATCTGCCTTTTAGTTATTTTTCATTTATTGAAATATTTACATCCCATTCTGTTTCATCAGATTCCATTGTGATATACTATTCAAATATAAACAGTTTAAAACACATTAAAATAATAAAAGTAAGACTAAATTCATGTTACAATGTAACATTTTAGAACAGTTTCAAGGTTTAGGATAGTGGAAAAGCATATACATGTACTTTGTGCAGTATTATTAGTGGGCCTGGTTTAGAATGGCATGAGATCAAGTCAGTGTGAGCATCAAGAAAGCAACAAAATAACATGGGACAAGCACATGCTCCTCAGATATGTCAAGATGTGGGTACCACCAATATCCTAAATTTATTTATTCAGAAGCACATTTCAGTGGGTGCTTCTTGACAGAGATAACGGAGAAAATATTTTGATTTCCATTTAGTATGTATTAATCCAATTTCTCATTTTTGAATCAACATGAGGACTGCAATTCAGTTATCCTTTAAAATTTTTATTTCTTTGAATTTTGGAATCAAATTCAGTGATGTAAGAAAAAGTTTAAACACATATGAATACTAGGGGAAAGTGAACTAAACTAAAGTTCGGAAAAATTCTTCAGGTTTCAGATGAAGGAAACAAGTTTTGGGGGTGGGGGATGAAAAAGGGAGAGGAAATGAAATTGACGGATTTCTTCCTGTTAAGTGTGTTGAGAGTTTAGTCAATTGTGTGTTAGGATATTTTGAAAGTCTAAGATGAGTCCTCTTATATCTGTTAACTCAAAACATTTTGGAGCCTTGAAACCCTTAAGTATTACATGTCAACTGCATTACAAACTTTGAATACAAAGTGCAAAGCAGAAGGCCAGTCCAGCAATCAATCATTGCTGCTCTTTTCTGTAGCTGCCTCAGCCTTATTAAAAGACCCTCCAGAAGGTCAGAGATCATTCCAAACAACAGGGTCCTTCTCTGTGATTTTGAATGATTCCCATCTCCCACTGCAGCATCTCTCGTCAAGCAACATGGAATGGTAGAAAATCCACAGGTTGGAAAGTGACATATGGATACCGTTTAATGAATTGTAAAGTTACACACCCATGATGATGACAACTTATGTTTATTTTGTGTTTTCAGTATCCATCCCCAGGAACAGATTTACAAAATCATCATTCAGTAGCCAGGCTGGTTCACACACAAACATGTATACCACTGGGCAAGTGAATATTTCACAGCTGAATATCTTTTGAAGTGATTCTGCACCTTTGTTGCTAGGAAAAATGTTCAAGATGGGCTATTTTGAAGTTGCCTCATTTCTCACTTGTTAGTCAGCAAAGGATGGGCATGCACATGGGACAAAGCCTCCCATCTATACTTATTGTTATGAGAAAAGTCTTATTGGTGCTATACAGAGAAAGTTCAACTGGCTTACATACTGCACTAGAATAAAACACAAACTTTACTATTCCACTTAGTCCCCTTATATCAGACTTAATGAAGTGTGTGTCATAGTCAATGGATTCCAGCCATAAAAGGATTGTCCTGGTTTTGAACTCACTGAGTAATCACAGCCTGGTTCTACCCTTAGGCAGAGTAAGATGAGCACCTCAGGCAGCAGATGTTGGGAAGCAGCAGTGACACCTTCCACCTGTACCTCATGAACTCTGTCTCTGTTGGTCTTTTGGAGAACAGAGTTTTGTATGCCACAGAACCATACCAGTTCCCCCAAATGAGCTTACTTCCTCATGCATGTAGAAGGATGCTGTCCTATTGTTAATACTGAAATGAGATTCAGCTGCCACACCTTTTGTGTGCCAGCTGAGCAGGAAATACTGTCTTATCTTTCACCCCAGGCAGTAAAATGTCCTGGGCCAGCCTTGATTTACATGCCTATTCAGAAGTAAACCCCAATGAAATCAGTGGGTCTCAATCCCAGAAAGGAATGGGTCACAGTTTCATTTCAACTCATTTTCACCAGAATTTACCCAAAATGTGCACAATTCAAATGTGGGAGAAAATGAAACAGCTTTGCTTGCCATACTAACTTAAGTCAGGAATAGGATACTTTAGTCCCCTGGAGTTACATTCTGTTGCAGAATTCACACACAACTAGACCTATAAGGTAAGCATTTATCAGAGGAAGATTTTTAAACAATGCCAAATCATATTGCTAGTCCCAAAGAGAGCAGAACCATGGGATCAATGGAACATACTTTAATGTTGAAGTAACAGTTCTCATCCATTCAGTGGGTTTAGTCTAGTTAGGACTAACAAATGCTTTAGGCCATTGTCTCCAAATTTCAGCACCTGCCATATACAAGGGTGATAGGTTTTTTCCCCCCTGTTACTTTTTAACAGGAAAAAAAATAGCTGAGAGAAAAATTGTATTACATTGACACTAAGGGCCTTTCTGTGCTACATTGTTATAGTGCTATTATTCCATGTTCAACATTCTATGGAATCCTGGAGTTTGTAGTTTAGGGAGAGGCATTTAGGATTGTCAGCCGGAGAGCTCTTGGACCTCAGTAAACTACAAACCCCAGAATTCCACAGGATGTTGAAAGTGGAATAATAATACTATAACAGTGTAGGGCAGAAATGGCCTAAGATGCTTTTTCTGTTCTAGCCATTGTAAAGGTAGTAAAACAGAATAGGTCCTGTGGCATTTAGCACTTGAAGCACAATCCGGAGAATCCAAAGAGAGAGAAAGTAGAAGACAAGTGTAACCCGAAACCTAATATTCTTCACAACCTATTCTTTCTCAAGGTTATGACCAGTTCATACCCTGTTCATAAAAAGGAAAATAATGAAACCAGTTGTTTTACCATCAGGGCAATACAGAGGATGAGGATTACCTGGAAAAGACAGGCTTCACTGGACATGGCTGCCACATCAACAGAAAATGTGTGTTTCTATAGATTTATAAGTTCTTTAATGCCGTTTGGATAAGATGGGTGGGGATGGTGTATATGTTTCCAAGTTACTGTTTCTTCATAGTAGAGTGGGTAGGAGAAGTCAGTTACCCTGACAAAGGCAGAAACAGGGGAAAGTAGCAATTTGGTGGACCTGCATATAGTTGGGGATTTTTTTTTATGCTTCATACTCTAGAAATGCAATGAAATCAATATATTGTACTTCAGAGGAAGCTCTGTAATAACTCTCTCTGAATGACTCTGAGAGTGTTCACTGCATCCACTATCTGCTGAAAGATGCTCAAAATCTGAAGAGAGAGACCAGAATCTTGTAGGTAATACATGCTAGTTTAACTCATTGGAAGTCTGGGAAGGTGGTATTGCTTCCTTTTCCTCAACTGCACACTGATCCATGCCATCAAGCAGAATTATGCAGCCACTGCTTCAAAAGCCTTATGTTAGTATGCTGGTGGATATTGAATTCTGCAAGCATTAGAAGAGAATCTTGGGCATTTTTCCTTCAGAGTATTTGTTGAGTATGGGCACATTTGAAGAACACACTGTGGAAATGCCTCTAGATACACATGGAAGGGATGAATTGTCTAAGGCTCAGAAGATCTAGAGGTGGGAGGATTACACACATATGCTTATTTGATCTTGTCCAGGAAAAATCAAGTGGAGAGGCAGGGGGAAAGGATCTGGTACAGACAACTAAAGACAATTCACTGCACAGCAGCTAGAGATATCACTTGAAAATATTTTTGAGTGGGAAAAAAGGATAGAAACTTTGAAACTGGTTCTCACTAAAAATAAGAGTTCTTCTTTATCCTATACTGTGTGGAACAAATAGAGATGCACAATTCGTATGCAGCACATGGAACAAGAGGTCCCCTACCAACAGCAAACTGTGGATGCGCCTCACTGTCATGAAGCTGAAGGCACACATTGGTCTAGAGATGTAAATCCTTCACTGCTTCATCCTTGCATGTAAAGTGTTGTACCCAAATTATTCTGCAGAGAGAATAATGTGTTTCTTGTGTGTGTGTATCCATGCATGTGTGAAAAATTCCTTCATAAGACTTTGGAACAACAAGCACAAGGAGAAAATTGTGAAAATTCTCACCAGTCTGTTATTGTTGCTGGAAACATATCTACTATCATTTAGCAAAGACAATGGTTTTTCTTTAAAACAAATATGCCACCCAACAAAATGGTCACATTTTTTCAATCAATCTTTTAAAAAATAATTGCTTGATCTGGCTGCTTCACAAGCTTAATATTGCATCTCTACTCTTACTCCCATCTACTTGGTGCCATCAGAAAACATGATGAATATTTCAGCTGTTTCAGTATTTGACTGTTTTCAGAAGTTCTATGTAGTTTTTATTTTATTTTTTAAAAAAATCCATTGAGATAACCTAACTAGGCTTAAAAATACTCAAGAGATACAAAGAATGTTCACATCTTCTTTCTGTTCACCCAGACTATATCCTTATTTCCTCCACCTCTTTACCATTTTCCTTTTTTCACAAAAGCCAAAAAAAATATATCTTGCAATTCAAGTCATGTCAACTTAAAAACTAGATGTGAACTTCAGAGCAATTTAAAAGAAAAACACACAAAACATTTTATATAATTGCTTAGATTTAGATTCAGGTTCTGTACAGTACCTCACAGTTTTGTGAGGGAATAATTTCCTTGCTTTTAACATATGTTGTATTGACACTCTCTGATGGATCTTTGCAGTCTGTGCTCCAGCAGCAATTGTTTGTCCCAGTTGTTTTAGTTACCTACAGGCTTGTAATGGGTCTATTTGCTTGAAATGACTGTATCAGAAAAGGAATCTTGTGCATGCAGCAGGAGGCATGGTGAGTGTACTTTACAGGAGTGTATGAAATGTCAAAAAGAGAGAAACTGTTCATAGGACTGGAACTTTACCTATTCATTTAGAATACTTGTGCCTTACTCTATATCCACAAAAGGTCTCAGAGTGGCTTACAGATTTTTAATATGACAGTTGTTAATATGAGAGTTCCCTTCCCTCACCTTTACAATCTAAATAAGACATGCCACACAAGGAAAAGGGAATGATAGTAGGGAAGGGGATCAAGTCCACTAGAAGCTGCCTCTTCATCTCTCTCCAAGACCAGGGTAAGAGTAAGACACTAGCTCTCCCACAATGGTGCAGTCCCTTAAAGACATGGACCATTTCTGTATGATGTCCTGTTATGGCAAAACCAGTGGTGGATGGGCTGTGGGTGTGCCCAGCTTATCCCTTCCTGAGCAACTCCCATGGCATGGTAACTTTCTATCAACTCTCCCTGTTTGTTTTAAAAGTATTCTTTGAGTCAAAACTTTTTAAACACATTTTTAAAACGCATAAGGCAAAAGTGCAATAGTGTATTGGCATGTCATACTGTTACAACATTGCTGTGTTAGTACTGCTTCAAAAACAAAACAAAATCTCTGCCCAATCAGGGAGGGTGGAGTAGGGTGAAGGTGGGGCATGGGAGTAGCCAAGGATGCTATAATGCAGAAAGAACACCAGTGGCGATACTGCTACCCATTTGCTTAAGGGGGAAGGGTGTGGAAAAGAGCGTCCCTAACCTGGCAATGCCACCATTATAATGATATAATGTGCTAATGGCCTCCAGTGTGAAAATGCCATGATGACTTTACACATGCATATTTTTTAAAAAAAACATTATGAAACTAGAACATTAATTCTCCTTTATATGGAAAGGCCAGAATTCAGTGGTGGAACGAATGCTTTACATGCAGAACATCTTATGTTCAGTCCTTGGCAGTTGAACAAAAAGTAACTAGCAAGGTCTTTTTGAGAGCAAGGAGAACCACTGCAATGCAGAGTACAGGTCATGTGAGTAAGAAGGCTGAACTGATATAAGGCAGTTTCTTGGAGTATTTATATAGGCAAGAGTTAAACTTATGTAATCATGGTGTCAACACAGTGTGCATCATGCTAACACAAAAAGGGTTTACGATATCCACAATATTTGCAGAGGAATTGCTTCCCATCCATGAAGTACAGCATGGATGGTCCATGAAATATCAGTCAAGACACTCCATTGATTTTGCCAGCTGCCTCATCCACTTTTGCCTGTGAAGTTATTCCTGGTGCTTGGGATATAAAATGTTTACAAATTTTCATGTTTTCCATAGGAAACACTATCTCAAAACAATGACACACACCATCAGAAATGGCGAACTACTGCAAGATCTTTTGCTCTTTACAACTTTTTATGTATAAAAGAATCATTTCAGCACAGTATTGTTTTTTATGCATAAAACATTTATTTTTGTACAAAATACATGTTTCTGTGCAAAAAAACCTTTTTTTTAACAGCATAGTATTATTGTTGAGAGATTTGCACTTATTTTCTTTTTTGCAAAGAATGTTCCAAAATGTGAAAAACCATCAAAAATATGCAAAACTATATGCATACCTCACCTATGGGAAGAAAATAAAATAAGCAAATATTTACATCTCTAATCTTTCTGTGTGCATATTGTACATTGCTCAATTACCTCATAAAGATTTGATCCGCTGGCCTTATTTGCAGTTCTATTGCAACACAATTATTCCTTGGGTTTTACATTTCTCAAAATGTAGCAGTGCAGTTCTTTCTTCCAAAAGGAACATCTGGATGCATATATTAGGGCAAAACATATGAAAATAGATGTTTGAGAATTAAATACATACAAATATAAAAGTTAAAGTTTATCTTTTTGTCTGTGTCAGGTGAAGACCTCATTTAATTGGCTGCCTAAGAAGATTCTATGGAATCCTGGGGTTTGCAGTTTAAGGAAGGGCCTTTAGAATTCTCAGCCAGAGAGCTCTTGGGCCTGACCAGTTGCTATGGAGATGAGGCCTAGCTGCAAAGAGGAGGGCCGTATATTTCCTCAGGAACCCAACCCCTGTATGTTAATAACTCTGAATACAGATTGGATTGGGGACTATGGGGAAAAATTACAGGTTCTGGACAAGACAGTTTGAGGAATTAGAGACACAGGAGCTGAAAACTTTCTAACAAGTATCACCTAGGCAAAATCCTAGACAATGCTGGGTAATGCTAGGCAATACACACACACACACACACACACCCATATATATATGGATGCATATGTTTTCAGAAATACGCATTTTTTATGGAAAAGCCTGTTATCCTATTAGTGAAGTCAAACTTCACTATCACCATCATAGCTCACCTTTTTGGAAGTGGGAATTCTATTTCAACCACACAATGACCAACCCTCTCTGAAAGCTACTTTGTTCAAGACTCCCATCTCCCAACCTATAGGCATTTTCATGTTCTTGGAGGGGACATCAGAAGGGGTGCTTCCATCTTTTCCTCTATATATGAACACATTTTGAGACAACTTTGTCAGGAACTTCTTGAAGACTCCTGGAAGTCCCTATCAATGTCTATTGCAGCATGTCCAACTACAAGAAAACAGTATTCTCCACTGACCCACCTACTCTCCAACAAGATGGAAATTCCCATATGACAAGGGAATGTTCTGCTTACAAGATGGATTTTGAGGAGCAGCCTCAGGTTCTGTAGATACAGATCCATAGCTATCCGATACATGTACTTGTCCCAATGCAGGTTCTCAGACAAAGTTTAATACAATGTATAGTTCCTGCTAGTTGTTTTTTGTTTTTTTGTTTTTTTAAGATATTGATGTAGAAATTTGACACAACAGGTTTGGGAATAGATGCATGCAAAACTAACATAGATGAGAAAGAGACTCATCTACCCCCATAAGAGGTGACACTGGCACTTGCACAGTTGACAGTAAATGTCATATGGAAGTTCTCTTTTAGTGTGAACTCCCCTTTTTTTGAAATGTGGGGAAGATGCAACACTTCCTAGCTTTATTTTCCCACCATTTTAAGCCAGAAGGAAACAGAAACAATGGAATATGGTGCCTTTATTGCTTTCTGGCTCTTTCAGCCACATCCAGTGTCAGCTGGGCCCAGAACACCACATAAACATATATGTAGACATTGTTTTTGCCTCCACCATCACTTCTAATTTCCAGTGCTTTTTCATTGAAATTAAGTTAATGCCAATAAAAGTAGATACAGAAATTTGATTTAATTTAATGTTGCTAATTAATTATTTTTGTAAATTTTTCCTCAACATAATCCATTTAATTCATTTTAATTAAATACCATGCCTTACCAGTTTCTCACATTAATTCAGTCTACTTCCACTAGGTTTGTTTGGCACTTCCTTTCTAAAACAAAACAAAGGAAAACAACAGTGCATCCTCATTGTTCTCCTTCCAAGCACAGTAACAGCACCATGCAGATTGGGGGGGGGGTCACAGAGTCCTCTCACAGTGACTAGAAGGTCTTCTTCTAGAAGACATTATGGTCTTCAGTATTCAAAAGTTTCTCCCTTTGGCCATAGAAGCAGCTCAGGAACCTCCTCTGCACCGATACTTGTTGAAAAGCATATGAGAAGTGGATGATGTAGAAGTAAAGTGGTAGAAGGCACATGAAACAGCAGCGACTATGAGCAGCAGCACTGTTATTGGAAATACTTGGTGGCAAGTTCAGCAACTAGGATGTATGTGTCATCGTGGCCACCACTGAGTCAAGATTTAAATCCTCAACTATTTTGTCTGCAGGTGTGTGGATGAATAATTTCTGCAGTTTTCTTACCACTGTGAGATTGCCGTACAACTTTTCATGAAATATTCTCAACATTCCAAAGTATATCTGAAAATTATTCTGTGCAGAAATGCATGTGGGCTTTTTTCTAGGAAGAACAAAAAACTGGCCGGAATCCTGTTTGGGACTTATGGATTTGTAAGTGGACTTATGTTTGTGGGAATTAGAAATGTGCAGTTGCATAATGTCCGTATTCAACAGAAAGTTGCTGTTACATTACTACATAACAGAATGTGATATGTATTGGTGCACTCGGAGTGTAATGGAGTCTCCCTCGGAGTGTAGTGGAGTCTCCTTCCTTGGAGGTTTTTAAGCAGAGGTTTGATGGCCATCTGTCAGGAGTGCTTTGAGGGTGTTCCTGCATGGCAGGGGGTTGGACTGGATGGCCCCTGTGGTCTCTTCCAACTCTACATTTCTATGATTCTGTGATTGCACACTGATACACATCATACACTCATGCACTACAATCTTGAAGTGCATTTGGCAGTCTTGACCGTGTCTTGTTACACACCTTCTCAATTCAGTAAGGGTTTTTTTTAGCACCTCTGCTATGTAGTTAGGTATATGTAATATTACATAACATGACAGTCCATATAAGATTCCTATTAATGTTTTGTGTGCAAAAAGCAGAATTTAAAGAAACCTTTTTATATGTATAAAAACTGTGGAGTTTGGCATAAAAAATGCACAAAACTTCTACATATATCTTTGGAAACAGTTTTTTTTCCTTGCATGCCTCCCCCCAAAAAAAACCCCCCAAAAACAATTAGGCTGAGAATGTGCACCATGGGATATATGTGACTGTGTCTCCACAGGTATATCTTCTGATGCTAGCTCCCCAAAACTCACTTTGTAAGTTGTGCAGCCTTCCCCATCATGCTTATTTCTGCGTTGTCTAAGAATAGTTGGGGAGAAAAAGAGATACATTCAGTGATTTTTTTCTACTTTTCTTTCCACAAAGAATTTTTTAAAAAATTCACCATATCCCATAAAGCTATTGTTTCAAGAAACATATAAGTATGCAGCTTGTTTATGCAAAATTTCTGGATTTTGTGAAAAGACAGCAATTTTGCACTGCCTCCCATGCCTTTCTAGAAACAGGAATTTTTTTAAAAAAAAATTATATATGAGTGCTTTGCTCTGTGTAAAAAAAAGAAAGACTTTTTGAAGGAACAGTCCTCCTGTTTCAAAAACGTAGTACGGCTTTTTGGCAAAATCCATGATTTTTGCACGTTTACAAAAAGAACTGTTTCAAGAATCATGGGTTTAATAGGAATTACTAGGTTTTGTGCAAAAGTTGTGCAATTTTTCACAAAAGAGTGCATTTTTTGAATCAACATCTTTGTGTGAAATATGCTTTTTCACAAAGCACGATTTTCACATAAAATCTAACATTATTTGGAAGTTCTTTTTTTTTGCAAAATAAACATATTTCGTGCACCAAACGTTTATAGCAAAAATGTGTATTTTTAAAAAGAGTAATCTTGTGAAATACTTCAGGATCTGAGAATTCCAGGCAAAAAAATATGCAAAACTCTTGCCTCAACATTGTTCTTCCTGAATATATTGTAGGGGAAACCTATTTTTCAGCTAGGGAATGAGCACTGGTAAATATGCTTTATATCCCTACCATGGGGTCACAGAAAACACTGGAAGGAGACTCTAAGTAGAACACAGGACAGCTCATAATACCATGTCCCACTTCTCACTTGTGAGGATACTATACAAATAACTCACTGATGCAACAAGAAAGCAAAGAATGCAAGAAAAATCTCATTATGTGCAAGAGAACAAATCAAAATGCTCTCCGTAATTTATGGTTCACTTTCAATAAAAGCTACCAAGAAGGCATTGGAGTCTCATGAATTACCACCAAATCTGCTAAGTGTGGTAGGTGTCATGCTGTGTTAGGCTTGAAGGCCAATAGTTGATAAAAATATTCCCAATGCAACTTCAAAAGAAGCACCAAGGAATTAATAGGATCCATATGGTAGAAGATGAATCTTCTCTCCAGCTACATCTTTGTAGCAAAATGTACGTAGGTTGGTTACATACAAATTATCAATAAGTCAGAAACCGTTGTACGTCTTTTTTGACAACAAGCCTCAGGGAAGAAGAAATCCATCAATCATTCCCTTAAGTAAAACAACGGGAGTGGAAATATGAGGGTTAGAGGGATCTCATTCAAAGAGAAAATCTTTCTGAAGTGGTTGCCTGTGCTGTCAGAAGTTTAAGAATGAAAATCAAGGTTCAGGGTAGTTCAGCAGGGTAACAGGTCAAATAAGTGGTCACAAATAGCAGTCATTTCCAGTACAATAGTTGGTAATGTGGCAGTCAGCTGACTTTTTCCCATTAACTCCACCTAATTCTGGAATTCTACACTTTTTTCTTACTCTCTTAATTTTGGTCAGGCCTATTCTAGAGTAATGCAGTCAGTTCTGAGTGCCTCATTTTAAGAAGGATATAGAGAAGTTGGACTAGATTCAGAGAAGGGTAACACGGATCATAAGAGGTATGGAGAACAGAACATATAAGGAAAGGTTGAAGGAGCTGGGCATATTCAGTTTGGTGAAGAGAAGACTGAGGGATGATATGGTTGCACTCTTTAAATATCTCAAGGCCTATCACAGAAAAGAGAGGTAAGGCCTGTTCTCTCTTGGAGTGTAGGATCAGGTGTAATGGTTTGAAGTTTTCTTTTTACTGTGTGCCTTCAAATGGTTTCTGACTTATGGTGACCCTAAGGTGAACCTCTAATGGGATATTCTTGGCAAGATTTGTTCAGAGGAGATTGCCTTTGTTTCCTTCTGAGGCTGAGAGGGTGTGACTTGTCCAAGGTCACCCTGTAGATTTCCATGATTGAGAGGAGATTCATACCCTGGTCTCCACAGCCGTAGTCCAAATTTCAAACCACTACACCATGCTCACTACAGGAAGATAGCTTTCTATTAAACATTAGAAGGAGCTTCTTGACAGTAAGAGCAGTTTGGTAATGGAACCAATTGCCTAGAAAGATGGTGGGTTTTCCTTCTCTGAATGTCTTCAAAGAGAGGTTTGACATACCTGCTGTGGATGCTTTAGCTGGAGATCCTGCAATGACCAGGGAGTTGGACTCGATGGCCCATAAGGATCCTTGTAACTCTATGGTCATTTATGCATTGCATTGTTATAGTTGTTATTGTTATTTCACTTTCAACATCCTGTGGAATTCTGGGGTTTGCAGTTTACTGAGGCCTAAGAGCTCTCTGACTGAGAATTCTAAATGCCTTCCCTAAACTGCAAACTCCAGGATTCTACAGGATGTTGAAAGTGGAATAACAGCACTGTAACAGTGTAGTAGGGAAATGACTGACTGTTTGATTATATAGAAGCACATGTAACATAGAGATATGGAACATGTTTAGATTTATTGAACTATGGTTCTCATGATGTTTCACAATTGACTGGGATAGCTAGAGTGAATAGAAGTTGTAGTTCTATAACATGTGAAAGGCCATAAATCCCACCCACCCCCTGAATTGAATGGCATTGCCCTCATACTTCCCTCCTTTTCTTTGTTTCATCCTGTTTCTTTCCATATATATTGTCAATTTCACATTAGACCTCACACTAGAGGTCAAGAATTTCTCTATTTTTGTGTGCTGCTGTTATGCTTTTCTATCTGCCCATCTTTAGAGAACATTTTTCACATCATGCTAAGAAAATCCTGATGGACATGCCTGTGACCACATATTTTATGGTCTCAGTATTCCTTTATATATATATATATATATATATATATATATATGTTGTGCACACATGCATGAGAGAATATTTAACATTATATAACATTTCAGATCTGGAGCTTCTGGGATATTCTTAAGATCATTTTTTATCCGTGGCAACACATAGGCAAAGTCATCTTTTTCCTGTACCGAGATGTTTATTTTGAAATATTTGTAATGAGTTATTTGAAGTGTATGCCCATCTGCAGTTAAGGGATGGAAAGAATATTCAAAAATATTGGAAAAAATGTTGAAAACTGTTACTGAGTGTTAATAAACTTCAACATGAAACATTCTGCACTGATAAGACTCTTTGCTGTTCAAGACAGATTCCAGACAAATTTTGTATATTGTTTAGTGCAGAAAAAAAAATTCCGTACAGAAAATAACATTTCTATACCGAAAATATTGTTTTATGTGGAAGAATATGCAGTTTTCCACGCAGAAAATAATTTTCTGCACACATACGCACACACACACTTGAAAAAAAAAACCCACAAATTTTGTGTAGAATAAATAGGAAGAGAGAAGATATTTAAAGAATGGGAAAAGGATTTACAAAAATTTATCTGGCAAGGGAAAAAAACAAGAATAAGATTTAAAACATTACAAGATGCAGAAGAGAGAGGAGGATATGATCTACCATCATTAAAAATTTATTATTATGCATGTTGTTTAGATCTGATTAAAGATTGGATTCAAGTAGAAAATACAACTATTAAAGAATTGGAAGAAATAAATAATAGGTTTGGACGACATGGATACCTATGTTATGACAGATCAACAGTGAACAAAGAGTTTAAAAATCATTGCATCTGGAAGACATTGCTGAAGGTTTGGCTACAAATAAAGCAAAAATTTTATATAAAACTCCCAATGTGGACTTCTCCACAAGAAGCTTATAAAATTGCCCCAACAAAACAACGAAATTTATTAACATATCAAGAGTTACTGAAATGGGAAGGGGATAAGCCAAGAATGCATACAGCAGAAGAATTAAAGGCTGAAGGACATGAGCTACATTGGTTCCCATGGAGACAACTCAAAGAGAGATTCAAAATGGATCAAAAATTATATGGATTCGAGAGAAAAGAAAATGAGTTAGATTTACTGATGAAGGGAGATCAAAAGAAGAGTATCTTTAAACTTTATAAATTACTGTTGAAAAGAGAAAAGGAATCAGAAGTAGTTAAAGATACAATGATCAGGTGGGCACAGAATATGGGGCACTCAATTGAATTAGAAAGCTGGGAAAGAGAGCATGGAAAATTGATATAATATTTACACCAAACTTAAGTTTAAAAGAAAACTTTTATAAAATGTTTCATAGATGGTATATGACCCCAGAAAGATTACAAAAAAATAACTAAAACCAGGAATGTAAAGCATTGGAAATGTGTTGAAAAGACAGGGTCCTTTTTCCATATGTGGTGGGCTTGCAGGATAGCAAAAAAAATTTGGAAGGGGATACATGATGAAATTCAGAGAATGTGTAACCTGGATTTTGAAATGAAACCGGAGTTTTACTTGTTAAATATGTTAGGGCAACAAAGGGAGATAAGGAGCCATCAGAAAATATTATTATATTTATTAACTGCAGCAAGGTTGACATATGCACAACATTGGAAAGAAAGGAAATATATTGATATAGAAGAATGGAAGCTTAAAATTCTGTATATGGTTAAGATAGAAAAAATAGCATTGTTATTGAAGAACAAACCTATCCAGAACTTTGAAAGGGAATGGAAAGAAGTTTTAGATTGGATAAAGATATAAATGTATAAGAAATGAAGAAAGAAATAATGTAACCATAATGTGGTTGTTCTTTTCTCTACTAAGCAGAAATTATGTGTGTATGTAATGGAAATAAGCAGACTCAACTGGAAAATGTAAGCTTGGAAGCAGGGAGGGGGATTTTTTATTTTCAGAACTATATTTTCGATAGAAGTATTTCAAAAAAAATTGTGTAGAATAAGTTTCAAACTGTGAATATACATCAAAAACTGTAATTTTCACTGTCTTGCAGCACGAAGAAAAATGCTAAAATTGTCCATTGCTTCCTTTGAAAACAAAATTAGAGAAGAATTGCATCCCTACTGCATTGCCTTCTTGACAGTCTCGATCCACCCTCTCACTACATAAAAGTGCAAAAAGAAAGCAGCCCAGCTAAGCAGCAATGTGTAAGATATTCTTAATCTTTGTGGCTAAGCAACCAGTGTGTTTTTCTTTTCTTTTCTATTTGCAGGTAATCAAAGATTTGCACATTCCTGGGGGTGTGGGATTAAATTTTGTTCAGTTTTCAGAGTCACATTGTGTGACCAGCCACACACATTTCAACAGGCTAGAACGTATTACACTCTGTGGTATTGCTCTGTTGTTCATGTTCATACTTCATCATAACTCATAGATAACATCACAGGAAAAAGAAGGAATCAAAGAATGAGTGTGCGTGCAGTCTCTCTCTTCCTCCTATTTCAGAAGCCTAACAATGAATTATTGTTCCAGAAACAGAGGAGAAATGAAGGGGAATGTTGTGATTAAAACGGAATAAAAGGCCAAGTAATATTTGTATGTTGAAGTATTAAGAATGGAAAGCATGGGATTAAATGATAACAGCTTAACAATGAACTGCTGAATAAAAATTATTAGTATTTTAAAAATAACTCTCTATTCATGTAAAGTTGTAATAACTTCAGAATGGTGTAGGGACAAATTTTTAGAGATGTGAATAAATTATGTATTCAATGCTACATCCTGCAGCTGATGATCAGGTTTGGTTGTTTAGGATTTATTTCTGCCAGTCAGTCTCAGTGAGATGTTGTTAAATGTGTCCAGAATGTGTCTGCCTCTTTTCCACAGCAAACACATCCTTAGATAGCTTCTCAAGGGCAATGCAAAGTGAATCTGGGGATTTCTCTGTGAAACACATGAGGAAACAGAGGTATAACTGCAAGGGAACACAAGGAGGACATATAGTCTTCCAAATAAGAATTCTGATCTCCCAATGAAATTTATCTTCCATCCCCAATTTTCCACCATTGAAGAGAATGAGATACTGAAGACTGCTGACAATTGGAATGCTCATGTTTGCTGTGTTCATATCATTCTGCAAATTTTACTTGTCCCTTTTCTTCGGATGCCTTAACTCTATTTCTGCATGCTCAACTGAAATTTTATTTTAATGCAGTGCTAGAAATCTGGGAACTGAAGGAAAATTTCATTGGGAGGCCAGAATTCTAATTGGGTGGGCAATGCCCTCATTTGATCCTCTCTCCATCGCTTCACTCTTATGAAATGCTGTGGGAAGACTGACTAAATTAGACAAGCATATTTTTCCCCCAAGGGTATTATTTCACACAAACTGTCACTGGAGTAAACACGCACAGTTAATCTGGCCATTTCTCCTCAAGCTACAGAAGATTTTTTTAAGAAAACCAAAAGAATGCTGACTTTTTCACTCCTTTTGGCATGTTGTCATATGAATGTCATATGAATAAATAAATTAGAACCAATCATTAGAATCAAATCAATCACTAGAATCAAATTCTTTATATATAAGGAACGATTCCACCACCATTTTTAAAATGTTATTTAATTCCGTAAAATGTCTACCACTGAAGGCTGTTTCTACATTTTCAAAATGAGTCCTTGTAACAGACTTTTCCACACTGGACTGTTATAGTGCTTTGATTCCACATTCAACATCCTATGGAATCCTGGGGTTTGTGGTTCTGGGAGGGGCTGGCCAGCCCCTCCCAGAACCGCAAACCCCAGGATTCCATAGGATGTTGAATGTGGAATCAAAGCACTATAAATGTCCAGTGTGGAAATGGCCGTTGAGGTTCAATAGACCACGCTACATTTTCTGGCAGTTATCCTGTGACCTAATGGAGTCATTAAACTTCTTTGCCACACTGATAAGACTGATAGTTCTATGTGAATTTAATAAACTGAAGTTATATGGCCTCCTCTTCTACCTTAGCTGCAGAAACCAAATCTATCTGATGTGAGTTATTTGTGGTGATTCTAGGACTATATTTGCATTTTCCTTTGCTATAGCAAGGATTTTCTTTTTTTAATGCTGAATATATTATAGGTTTTACCCACCCCCAGCAATTAGGAGTGTGTGGACAAAAGAAGGCTGCAGAAAGGATATCGTCTATGCTGAAAATATGCTGTTACTCAATATTATAGGAAAAACATAGAAGAAATGCCTTTCCAGGGCGCAGATTCCTAGTAAATCACTTTCCCCTGTCACTTTTTATATTTTTCCCTTGATAACAGGAGCCACTCTTTGTGCCTAATAGCCACAGGTTGGAGATGGTATAATCCTGTCTGTGATTCCCTTTCACAATGATGCTGTTTACTATGATTACCTGTTTTGACTTCTAAGATTTTTTTCTGTGTCCATGGCATCTTTAAGTTGTATCACAACATGACCATCAAATTATTGGAGATATATGAATCTCTTATTTTCCTTTTCTCCCACATTCATATTTTTGGAGAAGAAAACTCATGTTCTTCCATCCCATTTATGAAGACATTTTTAATTTTTTGTCATAAATTCCTATCAACCATGAACTGAATGACATTTCTAATTATCTCTACAAAATCCAATAGCTGCAGCTCTTCCGAGTATGGAGAGACTCATGCTATATTTCGACAGCTGTTAAAGGTGAGGGGTATGTCAGAAATGAAAGAAGTCACAACACACTGATTAAGGCCAGCTGATGCATCATTTAAGCAATGGCAAAAGGACTTAACGAAGCAAAGGAAAGAGGAGGATTGGGTCTACTAGAACTGAAATTCTATTTTGAGATCCTGATGTTTGCTTTGATTAAAATAATGGGTGGTTGTGAGAAATAAAATGTATTAGAATTCATTTCATCTTCTTTGTAAGTACCATGTTATTTCCATTATAGTTTTAAATAAGTTTACAAAATTCCTATCCAGGCGGGGGGAGATTCTCAGCCAGCTTGCCTGCTTGCCAAAGATTAAATCACACTGAAGGGGGGAGGGAAAAAGGAGGAAGGACTGACTGAACACATGAAGAGGAAGGACTGGCTGAACACATGAGAAAACTATGTCAGGCAGGACCTCATAGCCTCATGGCCATAGCCAAGAAATGAACAGGAGAACTCCAGTGACAATGGACATGCAAATGCCCATTTATGACTCAACTTCCAGAGACAAGGCAACCCGAAACTAAAATAAGTATCTTCTACATTCCTCCCACTCCTCAACAAAGTCTTCCTTTATCCCCTTTTCTGCCCAGTAATCAAGTAGCTATCACAATTCCTATCAGCCCTTTTTCACCTGACACTATTAGTCTGTTCTGTACTCCATTGTTTGTCCTGTTGGAGACCCATTGATCTTTGCCTTCCAGGAAGAAAATAGGGTATTTAAATCCTGACTCTGGGCTAGCCAACTCATAGTACTTTTGGCATATTTGCCATCACTTTGCTGCTCTGATTCCTGATTTGTACTAACCCTGGACTTCTAGTCTGAATCATGATTGCTTCTTCGCTTCTCTCCAGATGGGTAAATATCACTCACTTTGCCCTAAACTCTCACTATCCAAAATTCTTCTCCCTTTCCCTTCAGTTAGCCTTGTGTGAATGCAAGACTGCTTGGACCTTGTGTGTGTATGAGATTGTTAATTCCCCTAATAAAACAAACAAGCTTACTTTTGGATCTCCAGTTGGTTCTTCTCCGAATTAGTACCAGTATACACAGGTGTACAAGATCTCATAAGGTTACTCCTTCCTCTTGTAAACCTCTTCTTTGAGCTAATATTCTCCACTATTTCTTCAGCATTGGGGTGGACTCCTGAATCATCCATGTTTTGGGGTAACAGTGACAGATGTGGGAAAGCTAAGCCAGGATCATTAATGGCTATAGTTACAACTGTGCTTGCTCGGCTTCTCCCCTTCACTGCTGCTGATCACTACATGGCAAAAGGGACACAGAGTTGGTGAGGAAAGGGGAAACTTTTCTCCCACTGTGATAATTCTTCAAAAAGCATCAGTTTTGAAGCAATCCCATAGCTAAGAGAAAATAAGTTAAATTATTCATTCTCTGTTTATGGAAACAAATTATTTTAAACATCACACTCCTACCAGAAAAAAATAGCCAATGGAGCTGTAATAACAAGGTAGTTGATTGTTTCCTTTCTCTAGCCCTGAACTGTAGCTCTTTGGACCAGCAAATTTCTGAATAGTTTCAAACGAAGCCCCACACAGAGTTCATTAAAGTAATCTAAGCATGAGGTAACTAAGGCACACATTACAGACAAAATCTGCAAACTCCAAACAGTTCTATTTCTGCAATAACTTCCCTCCTTCATATTTGCTCTTTCTTTAGTTTTTCTCTTCCTACCATCACAATCTTCCCTGACATAGTTATGTCACCAGAGTATACTAACAAGATTCTAACCATGATCTTAAATCAAGTGATCATGTGTTGAAATGTTTTAACATCATGTTATGGTAGGAAAGAACTTTGAAGTCTCAAATAGGATTGGTCAGAGACTTAGGCCATTTCCTCACTAGCCTGTTATAGCGTGATGATTCCACTTTCAACATCCTCTGGAATCCCAGGGTTTGCAGTTTTGGGAGGGGCCACCTGGCCCCTCCTGAAACTGCAAGTCCCGGGATTCCAGAGGATGTTGAAAGTGGAATCATCATGCTATAACAAGCTAGTGCAGAAATGGCATCTGTTTTACCTTTGCTATCCCCTAGGCTTGCTGGAAAAAAAGAAGAAGCAATTAAAGATAATAAACCTTGACTGTCCATTTTGAAAATACAAACAAATCCTCTGAAAATGCAAAGTTATCTCTATTCAGTCAGTGTGAAGATCATGGTCTCTTTTACAGGTAGAGCACAATGAGTCATTAGACAGACTTTGGATTGCCAAGAGTCTAGGTGATTTACTGGATCAAATAAAGGAAATAAAACAAAGCCAACCTGGGTAGTGGATCTTTAAATTAGAAGGAATGAGCTCTCAGAAAATAAAATCCCAGTTTTGAGTTGTGCATAAACGTCTTCCTCCAGTATAGAGTTCCAGTGCTGAATGGCTAAATCCACTTAAAGCAAATTGATATATTCAGCTAAAAGAAATTGCAAATAAATAAATATTAAAATTAAAAATGGAGCATGCAGAAGGTAGTGAGACAGAATGGAGTTTGGAGTGAATAAGTGACAAAATCACGTTGCAACATTTTATTGCAAGGCCATAAACGTTGTTCCTCATTTAAAAGGAGATACATTATTTCACATCATCACAAGCTATTGCACACTCTCAAATACAGATGCAGACTGTGGCTGTATATTTCATATACTTCATTATTGATTTGCACAATGGCATGTGAAATAAATCACTTCATCATAAACACCTATCATAGTTACATAGCTGGAATAATGTACTTTGTCCAGTTGTTAGCATCATAAGTTAAGAAGGATATCAACAAGCTAGAATGTTTGAAGAGGATGACTAAAATGGGAAACTGTGGGAGACTAAAATGGAAAACTGTGGCAGAAGTGCAGCTTCTGCACTTGTTCATGCTGTTCTCTTGTTCTGTAGGGAAAAGGTAACTTAGGCCCTTTCTGCAGGATGCTGTTGTCCTAGCATGGGGACTGGAGAGGAGTGGGACTGCAATGACAATTCTGCATGATATCATCATGGTCCCATTCTTCTCCCATCACCAGGTGGCAAGATTGTGGATTAAATCAGTGATGGGTTTTCCTCATCAATGACACATGATTGTGCCACCATCCTGTACTTACCTAGCCTGTAGAAGCCCCAGAAGCACAACAGAGGTGCTTTTTACCCCAGAGCAGCCTGGGAAAGTGCCTGACTGTGCTGCAGAAGGAAAAGGCATGCCCATCACACTTCTTTCAGCAGAGAGCCAGCCAATGTGGAGGGGCATGCAGAGCATAGCAGGACAAGGTAGAGTCCAGAAAAGACCTTAGAGAAGGATTAGGGTCTTTCGTCTTCCTTTCCTGCTTGCTTTTTCTTTCTTTTTGAGCCATCTCTTCCAAAAGTGTTTTGGAAAGATAATACTATCTGATTCAGTCAGGGTTAATTGACTACCCTTTGTTTTCAAAGAAGAAGTATTAGCCCATAGTAAACTCTCCACCTCTCTTCTCATTTGATCATTTGCCACAACATGTCTCTCTCACATCCTTTTCTCTTTTAGATTAATTTAGAAAGGATTGGGCTATAGCAATCTTAGAGTTTATTTGCTTTACAAGCATTCTTCCTGTTAAAGGTTCCAAACTTATTTTTTTGCCTACAGTTTGGTTCTTTCAAACTCACCATCCTAAGATGTACACCTTTGCTGTGAATGGAGTAATAGCTCTAACAAACCTTTCATTCCAACAATAATCTCTCATGGTCCATTCCCCTCTAACAAGAACAAGTTGGAAATAAGACACTATGAGGAATGGTTTAGAACAGTGGTTCTTAACCTTTTCCTTTAACAACAACCCCCTGTAAATATTATTTTCTGCTGGGAACCCCCAAGACTTAAGGAAATTTTGAGCAGGGTTGTGCAGCTGCTTGGGCTGAATCCCAAATAAATGAGTGAATTGAGCTGATTTGTAACAACTTCTACCAGCTCTGGAGTGTATTGGATTGATTTTATTAAGTTCTGCAGCATAACAGCACAGTATGAAATCCTTCAGACCAGTCCAGATATTCAGACTTCAAAAATGAGCAGGAAAAAGGCAAACAGTGTGTTTCCATACAAAGAAGTTCCACTGTGGTATAATTGGAACAAGAGGAGGGGAGCTGTGCTGTGCTCACAGAGAGTTCAAATGTACAGTATGGACTATGGTAATCACCAATACTTTCCAGACACAGTGCTTATAGGGAAGAAGATCATGTTGTGAAATCATTTATTATTATTGTTATTGTTATTGTTATTATTATAGCAGCAGATCATCAGAGAGCTGTGGTGAGGGATGGGCAGTTGTTGATCTCACTCAGTCTTTCTTAAATTTACCTTTGTCTTCTTAAATAATCTATATTAATCTTCTATTTGCCTTTCATATAAGTTTGCTTGTTTAGTGAGTTTGTGAACGTGCCCCAATTATTACTAGTTGTTATCATTGTTACTTAGGTGTTAGACAGAAGGTAAGAAGTCTGACTCAATACAGAAAAGACAGAGCAAAATTGTCTAGAAGTAGGAGAAGATCTCAGGAGTGCTAGTTGCCTTCTGGTGGTCAGCAAACAATTTGGAATAAACAGCATTGCAACACCAGCACTCTGCTGCAATGCCTCAAGAGATAACACCAAGGAGTTTTGCTGAGTGTGGAGGGAGAAGAAAAGTCAAAGCAATCAGGGAACAGGGGCAAGACCTATAGAGGAGGAACAAAGGGTAAATTCAGCTGCATTTCTCAACCCCTCATTTGGTAAGAGTCTTAGGTAGGTCACTCTGTAAAAGATGGGGTATGACGTCTTGAGAGAGGCTGATACTGACACACATCCCACAACATATATCTCACAAGAGTTTCAATGACAGCCTTTAAGGGCTAGTAGAATTTGTCAAGGGATGTTACCAAAAGAACTGCTAGGAATAAGAAATAAAAAAAGTTCCTGTTGTCCTCTGTCTTCCTTGTTCTGAGTCATTGAATCACATCTGTTGATTTACTTGTAAGATAAAGCAAAAGAAAGAAAGAATACAGTAAAAAAAAAAAAAAGGAGAGCATATTTTCTTGAAGGATGCTATTATTTTATTAGCATTATAATATATCTTAGGCCCTTTTTGCATGGCATTTGCATGAATGTGAGGAGCGGTCCACATGACACACTCACAATTGTGCGACACTCCAGGGTCTGGCAGGCGCCGCTCATGGACTTTTTCATTTTCAGCTTTAAATGAAAAATGGTGCACGATTGCCATGCATGTGGAGCTCTGGAGCCATGGCGCTCGTGCTTCCTGCCCCGGTGCAGCCTGGGAAACTCCCAGGCTGCACTACAGAAGGAAGAGGTGGCGGCAGCTGCTAAGCTGAAGGAACCGGGATGTGACAGCCTCTTGCTGGAGGCTGCTTGCGCAATCCCAACACTCCAGTGCCGAGAAAAGGTGAGTTGTGGAAAGGGCCTTTTTTTAAGCTTAGAGAAATATAATCAATTGATGCTGTGGGGGGACAGTGTAGGGGGGAAAAAGCAGTGTGAAATCAAGCAGTCAACAACAGCTTCTAAACCTAATTCCCCACTCTTATTGTAAAAGATCTTCACCCTGCAAATCCAGGAGCTATCTGTTGGACCTGAGTTGGGATTTCTACCTCTTTCCCTTTTTTGGCAGAAAAATCACCAAAAGCCCCCCAAAGTGCTGATCTTTTCACTCTTATGGTGGTTGAATGTCTCAATACATCAAGAGTTTTCTTCCTGTTGGGTGATATTCAAAAGATTTTCCCCTTCAGAGAAAATGTGTAAATAGTCTTTAAAGCCCCAGTGCAGACATATCAATCAGCTGAAACAAAAGGACACAAGGACAGTCACTGCTAATCAGATAAAGGGTTTTTTTATTCAGTTGTTGAGTAACCACCAGGGTCCAACAAAATCTTTGGAAAGCTCAGAGAAAGAGAAGGATATCTGGGAAGCAGACATGCATTTTTGCATTTTATCTTGTTCTCTTACCTCCACATTATTATTTTTTAAAAAAATTGCAACCATTCCCCCCTTTTAATTTTGGCTGGAAAATTCAGGGAGCTCTAGTCAAAATTGTTGTTGTTGTTGTTAACTGCTGTCAAGTTGACTTCAATTTATGATGACCCTATGAAATACAGACCTCTAAGTCACCCTATCTTCAACAGTCCTTCTCAGATCTTGCAGATTCAGGGACATGTATTAGCTGATGCCATCAATCCATCTGTAATGTGAGCTTCCTCTTTTCCTACTACCGTCTACTTTACCAAGCATGATTGTCTTTTCTAGTGAGCCATGGCTTGTCATAGGTTCAAAATATGACAGTTTCAGCTCTAGAAAGGAAGGGGGAAGAGGAGAAAAGAAAAATTGTGGCAGCATCTTTAAAACTAAGTAAGTTTTTATTTATTGTATATTCCCAGCATTGCCCAGGATTTTATTTTTTCATAGGTAATACTTGTTAGAAAGACTTGAGATCTTGTGTCTGTAATTCCCCAAACTGTCTTGTCCAGTTTCTGTAACTTTTCCCCATATTCCCCAATCCAATCTGTATTCAAAGTTATTAACATACAGAGGTTGGGTTCCTGAGGGAATACACTGCTGTCCCCCTTGCTGCTAGGCCTCATCTCCATAGCAACCAGCCTATTCAAGATGGGCCCAAGACCTCCCTTGCTGAGAATTCTAAAGGCCCCTTCCTAAACTGCAAACCCCAGGATTCTATAGAATCTTCTCAGGCAGCCAATCGTATGAGGTCTTTGCCTGACACAGACAAACACACAAACGTTGACTTTTCCATATTAGATGAGCTTTTGTATTCACAAACTTACTTCTTCATATGCAGTACAGAGTCATTTCTGTAGGAAAGAGTATACTTCTTCAGATGCAATACAGTTCATGTTATACTGCATTGTAATGTGAGTGTTTATGATGAACTAACTGTTGGCCTCACAAAATTCAGTCAGTCAATCTCCTTCTCCATTTCTTGATCCTATGGCAAATTTTCGTACAATCTTTGATTCTGTTCTGTTTGTTGCTTTTGCATTTCAATCACCTATGATTAACAAAAAGCCCTATTTTGGGCCCTTTTCGCACATTTTTTTTTAGCGCGAGCGCTCCTTGAGCGCCACTCCATACGACGCACTCCCACTTGCGCAGCGCTCACGAGGCTGAGGCAGGGTGCGGGCACATTTTTTGATTTTCGGCTTTAAGCCAAAAATGCCCCACATCCGCACAATGCTCGCGGCGCCCTCATGCACTTACGTTGCAGTGTGTTGGCGAGCCAGGCGGGTCGCGCTTCCTCCCCCAGCGCAGCCTACATCTCCCATACTGCACTGCGGAAGGAAGGGGCGGGGCACTAGCACGACGGTCGCGCAAACAGGAAGCGACCTGTGGTAGGAAGGAGGGGGGAAGCGGCAGCATTTCGAACGAGGCTTCTCGCACAAGACACCCTCCCCCGTCGCGCAAACAGGTAACATGCGAAAAGGGCCTTGGTGTGTGATCAGTTCCCATGCAGACTCATGCACAGAATCTTTCAGTTTCTTCATCTTCTGACTCTGTAGTTGGAGCATAAACTTGCATTATGGTTATATTGATGGGTTTTCCCTGAAGTCTTACTGACATGATTTGGTCAGACTTTGTTTTGCATCATTTGACTGCTTTTGCAATATCCCCTCACTATAAAATTCCAACCTTATTTTTATTCATTTTTATTCCGTAAGTAAAACAGTGTCAAATTATCTAACTTAAAATGTCCAATTCCTGTCCTGTTTAGCTTGCTCACCCCAAGAATTGTAATGTTTATATGTTCCAGTTTTTGTTTTACTATGTCTAGCTTCTCCTGATTCATGCTTCTTACATTCCATGTTCCTATAATATCTGTTGTACAGCTTCAGCCTTTCATTTCACATCTGAGCATGTCAACAGCTGAACATCTTTTCGGCTTGAGTCTAGTGGCATCATTAACCACAGTGCTTGTCATACTTGTTGTCTAATGTACTCCAGTAATTGGTTGAGTGCTTTTCAACCTGGGAGTCTCATCTCCTGCAACTATCTCTTCATTTATTTTAGTTCCAGTGATGAGTAAAAGATATTCAGAAGCAGCTTACTAGGTCCTCCTTCTGCACAGTACTAAAAAGTGTTAGCTACGGTGCTACTGCCATTGTCTCTGAAAGATTCTCCACCAGTGTCATAAACATACACATACATACAGTAGCTGTTTGACGCCTTTAGTCTGGCTTCTAAGTAAAAGCATATCTGACATGAGAGATTCTACTGGCAGCACTGCTACCATGAACATAGTCTCTTGCCTCACAGGAGCATGCAATCCCACTACCATGGAAAGGTAATACCACGGTGAGATTGCCAAAATTACCTTTTAAAAAGAGGGAGATGAGTTAAGGGGATGAAAGAAAGCCAACCTAGGGGGAGGAGCTGCTTCAACTAAGACCTTATTAATGCTGAAATGAGTAATTCAAAGCAGAACACAAAAAGTCTGAAAAATAAACATGTTGTAAGCTTTTAGCAAAGGATTATCAGTGAATTTCAATGCTCTGAGCTCACTCTGGCTTTGTCTAATTTTAATAATACATTATCAGTCTATTAAATATATTTCCTCTTCATTAATACACTTGATGAAAACTGTTTACTGCTTCATTGAATTTTGATTTTCACAATTAATTAGCTATTTTTTCTGATATGGGATGTTTTGCACAGATCCCAGCATTCTCAGCATATCTGGCCTACTTCCTTGCATACTAAAAGAAGCTCTATTTCAAGTCTAGTACAAAATCTAGTTATAATAATTAATCAAAGCTCCTCAGTCAGGAAGAATAAAAGGGTGTGTATTGCGAAGGGTTTCTCCTTGTACCTGCAAGTGTGGAATTGTAATAATTTCATGTCTCCTTAATTCAACCTTGCATCTCACCATGTCAAGATATAATTGTCTATTTTTACCCACCCTATAGCAGAAGGCATGGCCTAATGATGCTTTCCAATATGATACCCTCGTTCAGAATGAAACTCACCAACCAAAAGCTTAAATATGGTCTGCCTGCAAGGGATATAAAGAATACCATTTTCCCCCTCATTCAATCCAGAAGCTATCAGCTGTTTACTTTTACCTTTTGCCACCATTCTGAAAATCTTTCCCTTGGGGGAGCATAAATTCTGTTTCATAATTTTGATCAGGTAGTTGGGCTATATAGTTGTTTGGTGTGGAACCTGATTCAGAAGGTGGAATGTTTGTACATTAGAGAGGTCTGTGTGGCTGATGAAAGGGCCATTGTCCCACCAATGCAATTGTCAGTGATTCAGGGATACATCTGTGATACGAATGCCTCTGTGAAAAGGTGGAGAATTATAGCTCAAAAGGGAGGCCTGCAAGAGGAGGGGGAACTTCAGGATCTTTTCACCTGTGGACACTGGTACTAATGCAGAGATGCCAGCTGGAGCTAATTTTTTTTTTTTTTTAACTAGGGGAACTCACATATGCACAAGCAATCAAGCAGTCTCATGAACCATAACAAGGTTGACAGAAGGAAAGGAGGGTAAAATTGGATAGTGAGAAGTTTGGGATGAAGTAGGAGATATTTACCAATCCTGAAAAAAAGGCTCAAACATTAGATTTTGAGGGTAGCATGGAGGAATAAGAGTTTGGAGTACAGCGTGATGCCCAAGTGCTATCAAAAAGCCAGGGTCTGGGCTAGGGTTTCAATACCCTTTTTCTGTTCTGAAGGGGAAGGTGTTAATGGATCTCTGGCAGAGCAGACAGAGGGGTCTGGAACAGGCTAACCATCAACTTCAGAAGACAAAGTATTGATGGTAATCATGACAGCCCCTTAATGGCTGGGCAGGCGAGGGAACAAAATTCAGTGGGAAGAGGCTACAGGACATTGGCCATTGGTTGCCTCATCAGAGCTGCCTTGCTGGCTTTTATTTTCTGAGTTTGGACAATTGATAAGATTATGTCAAGACATTAAAGTTGGGGCTAATCCTTGTGAACTTATCACTTGGCCATGAGGATATGATCTACCTAAGCATACGTTCTCAGTCAGAGTCACTTTCCTCATGGAAATGTTTATATTTTATATTGTGTGCCAATTAAGTAATATTCACCAATCATATTGTATCATGGAGTAGGAGTGTACAGTATGGTAACACCCTTATTCTCACTTGACATGAGGCACCAAGAAATTAACAAATCTTCAGGATGGATTCTCATTCTGTACCTCTGCCTCTTTTAAGAAAGTCTTCTGAAGAAACCTTGTCCAAGGCCTCCCAAATCATGAAGCCAACAGTGTTGTGTTATTCTCTCATTCTCCAGAACAGCATGGTACTGATTTTGCATGTCTGCAAGATATGTCTATTATTCCTACTGATGGTAGCAATCACACTATATTTAATAAATCTATGTGCTGAAGAGCTCATAGAAGATGAGAACAAAAGCAACTGTGCTGATATTCAGCTGGGGAGGGGAAAAAGAAGAGTCTGTAATTTAATTCTAAATCAGTCTTCAGTCTCTTCAGTCTGGAATTCTTCCATCTAATTAGTGGCACAGCTAGAAATTTGGGGCGGGGGGAATTAAGAGAGTTATGAGTAGCACAACAATGTTTATTGGGACTTTGATTTAGGAATACTTTATGTGTCCTGATACCCAGCAGGGGATGCAAGAAAAAAAAATGGGAATCAACATCTTTCGCTGATGCTATATCACATTTTTAAAAATCACTATCCCTGTAATGCATGAGTCTAATGATACAAAACGATTTGAGCAAAGTGAGTACAACAGCAGCTGAAAGTATAACAGAGAATGTTAATGGACAGGATAAAGGGAGTCAGTATGTAATATTCATAATAACAAAATGAAAGCTTTTCAATTGTATTTTTAGAAGACTTTCTTCAAAATTGGAGATTCATGTGGAAATGGAATGGAATAGAATGATGGGTAAAAAGGTATAAAGTAATACAGGCTAGAAATATATAGATATGTTTGACATTTTTCTTCTTTCAGCTGCCTGTAGTATATATCTGCAATAAATTTGCATTCAGCAGGTGGGCAATGAATTTGCTCATGGTTTTGTGTTGCTGCAATCAGAAAAACTTTAACAAAAGGGAACAATGAACTGGGATTTAATTCTTTTACCTCCAACAAAGGTAAAACTCTTTCATCGGAGTACAATTGGTGAGTTTCACCTATACAGAACAGAGAAGTTTTTCAAGATGTAACAATGCTGCTAGCGGCCCACACAGTCCTGATTCAATATGGCTTAATTGACAAAATATGATCTAATTGGCAAAACATATTAATTGGCATGGATATAAAATGCACCCTGATGTGACTGCAAGGCCAAGCTGGACAGAGGAAAAACACTGGCTAAACACATGTGTCACAAAGCAGGTCAGAGATTACCTTCTAGGTGTAGCCAAGGTCATTGTCAGGACGATCACCAGGTAACTCCAGGGACAATAGGCTTAAGTTGAAGCTGTAAAGTCTTTGCTGCCAAACAATAGTGACTAGAAGTTCCCACTAGACCACTGATTGTTTCAACCCTTCTTCCCTTTGACCTGTGCATCTTACCCTGTTGTCCACATATCTATCCATTATTACAGAGCTATCATGACCACCGTTAACTCTTTGTCACCTAACACTAAGATAATTAACACAGTCTGGACTTTATTGTCTGCTCTGCAACCTCCGTTGTTTACTCAGCCAGAGAGCCATTCACACCCATGCCCTCTGCATAGAAACTGGTTATTAAAAAAAAAAAAGTTTTGAGCTGTCAGACACAGTATTTTGCTTGCTGAATGCCTTCCTGTCACTCTGATTTCTGAATGAGTACTGTCCTTAGGCACAAGTCTAAGCCACATTGCTGCTTTCTTTACTGCTCTTCAGACTGGTAATTATCATCCAAAACCCTGAAACTTTCCTATCAACCTTTCCTCCCTTTCCTTCAGCTTGCCTCATGTGAATGCCTGACTGTTTGGACTTTGGGCATGCATGATTGAATTCTCTGTAAGAAGCACATTTGAGTTTACTTTTGGAATCTCTGGCTGGTTCTTTCCTGTGGATACTCTGTTACTCTGTTACTGCAGATACTCCATAAACATTGGTAGAAATCTAGTTCGGTTACTCCTCACACATCCACTGGCCTCCTAATTGAGCTAAATATTTCCTCACTGTCACATAGAAATACGGGTTTCACAGGTGGCCCACTGAGTGACTGGGGTAACAATACTGAGAATCATAGAATCATAGAATCATAGAAATTCAGAGTTGGAAGAGACCACACAGGCCATCCAGTCCAACCCCCTGCCATGCAGGAACACCCTCAAATCAATCCCGACAGATGGCCATCAAGCCTCTGCTTAAAAACCTCCAAGGAAGGAGACTCCACAGTTCTTCCTGAGGTTCAGGTGGAATCTCCTTTCCTGCAGCTTGAATCCATTGCTCCTTGTCCTGGTCTCTGGAGCAGCAGAAAACAAGCCTTCTCCCTCCTCTACGTGGCATCCCTTCAAATATTTAAACATGGCTATCATGTCCCCTCTTAACCTCCTCTTCTGCAGACTAAACATACCCAGCTCTCTAAGTCTATCCTCATAGGGCATGGCTTCCAGGCCTCGAAATTCAGTGTTCACTGCCTAAGAAAGGACCAGTTGGCTTAGCACAGAGCAGGGACAGCTGGATATAAAGGAAAGTTACTTTTCTGTTGCTAGTGGAGTTGAAATTTTGTTACTTGACTTTTATTGCCCTTTGTCTCTGATCTTCACATGGCTAAAAAAGAGTGACCACTGCCTGCACTGAAGTCCCTCTGTGCCATCTTAACGGGCAACAGATCAACACCTGAGAGAGAATGTAGCCTGTGATTCTGTCTTCACTTTTTTACGGCCTCTGCTTTTAACAGTTTTACCTGATTAAGACTCTAGTGAAGCTTTGAAAGCTTCCATGGTACATTTTCTGCATTTTGGTTGGTGAATAAAGGTATCACCCTTTTGTGGATATTTTTTTTTTTATGTATTTTATTGTAGTTTGCTGACCATTTTTTTTTCTAATATTTTTATTGAAGTTTACAATAAATAAAAAAAAGGAATAACCCACCTTCCCCCCTTCCTTCTTTTTTCCAATTGAATCTGCTTGTTTATCTTAATACATGCATGTTTTTAACTTTACAGTAGTCTTACATTGTTGCTCTTACTTTGTTACATTGCTGCTTGATACGTATCTTGTACATTGTTATTTCTTTATCCAATTCAGAACTTCTCCCCATTCCCTTTCAAAATTCTGGATAGGCTTATTTCTCAATAAAAATGTTAACTTTCTGTTTCTTCCATATCCAGGACCTTAAGTTTCCATTCTTTTATATCTACATATTCCCTTTTTTTCCAAAGTTGTGCATATGTCAATCTTACAGCAGTTATCATATATAACAATACCTTCTGATGGCATCTTATTTCTTTTTGTTGCCCTAACATATTTAACAAAACTCTGGCTTCATTTCAAAATGAAGACTACAAATTCTTTGGATTTCATCATGGATTTCCTTCCAAAATTTCCTTGCTATCTTACAGGTCCACCACATATGAAAAAAGGACCCCACCTTTTCATCAATTTGCTGGCCATTTTGGATGGTCAATAAAGGTATTGTCCTCTTGTGGATATTGAATTTGTTATATTTTGCTGTATGGCCAATATGGCTACCCCTGAATATATTTCCTGGACATGAAGATTCCAAATGTTGTTGCAGTTGGGAAAACTTTAACAAAAGGGAGCAATGAACTGGGACTTTATTCTCTGAGGTTTTTATAATTAGCAGGCAATGTGGTTACCCATGAGTATGTCTACTGATTTTTTCAAGTCACCCAGTGGGTTTCCGTGGCTGAACAGTGATCAAAACCTTGGTTTCTTGAAGTCCTTGTCCAATAAATACTCAAATAACTATACAAAGCTAGCTCTCCCTCTTCTCCATTGAATCATTAAGTTTTGTTTTGTTTTGTTTTTTTTAAAAAAAACTTATAGTCCCATTTATCTATCCATATTTACATGTAATGAATAGCCATTCATTTCTAAGCCTTGCAAATAGGTTTAGGATTGCAAGTTTAGATGATTAGGTAGCCGCAAAGTGCTGAAATAGATGTGAAGCAGCTGGTCCTTCTTCAAGGACTTATAAACTCTTAGGAGAAATTTCAGATTTCTTTATTCTCTTTCTGAGAAAGGGCAGTGGCATAAGAAAAAGTGGGAGAGAAAGAAGGATGTCATAACTCAGTGTATACAGCAAGTACACATGAATTCTCTTTGTTTAGTATTGTCATCTGGCTAAACAACTATTGTTTGGTATGTTGTGTGAATTTTAATGAGGAAAAACAGCAGCAAACACAGCTACTTTCTTTCAGCTTTGCATGCATGTGTTGCATCAGGCACCATTTCTAAAAAAGACATTCACACTTCTCACTGCATTCACACTTTTCTTGAATCAATACCTTTGAATTTTCTGCTGAATAGGGCAATTTTAGACTTTCTTTCCTCCTTTCCTCCTCTCCATTGACTGCTGTAGTGACATCATACATGAAACCTTCATTTATCTAAAGATAGATGCCTAATGTTTAGTTTCTCTCAGAGTTTACATGTGCACCTTTCTCCATTTCAAGGTGATAACAGGCTTCCTATACTGCTCTGGATTGCTGACTAGATTGCTATTCTGTGTGATATTTTACTTTCTTTTCCATTCTTAGTGGCTGGTTTAAATGTGCAAGTCACCACTTCTCCTCCTCCCCATAGATCCATAATATTTCCTCTGAGACCTATTACTTTGTTCATGACACATAGTCTGCTTCTGGCATGAATGTTTACTGTGAAAGAAGCATTCTTTGTTCACTTACTTTTATAGGACATCTGAATGTTAATATGAGCAAAACATCCTCCTCACAAGTTTTTTCCCCTTCATCTTTGGGGATGTTGTTGTCGCTGTTGTTGTTATTGCTGTGTTCCACACAACTGAACAGCTACAAATGCCATAACCAAGTTTCTGCAGCTGCTTATGGCCTGTATAGATTGGTCTAACCATTCTCTTCCCTCTTTCTTTCCTCTCTAAAAATCCAGTCTATTGTTTACTCTTTACTGTTCAAAAATAATAATAAAAAGCCATTATCTTTATTTCTGCCCCCTCATCCTTCTTAATTTGCAGTGAGGGAAAACGTTGAGAGTCATGTCATGCGGGACATGTTTAACCCTTTCTTTACATGTCATGGTTCTGATGAAATACCACCCAATACACACACACACACACACACATACACACACAGGCTGGGAAAGGGAGATAGAAACGTCAGTAGAATATCATTGGATGCCTGTGGTATAAAAACAGAGTAACTAGTCCATTTGCTGAATAACTTTGACTGTGTGTTGCTAAAGCACCCACACCAAGAAGTAACCTTATCTATAGCTTTGTTATTGTGTGCTTTCATTTCTGACTTATGGTGACCTTAAGGCAAAACAATTACAGGGTTTTCTGGGCTGAGAATGTGTAACACGCCCAAGGTCACCCAGTGGGTTACCATGGCAGAACGGAGAACTGAAACCTAGTCTTTAGGATCATAGTCCAACATTCAAATCACTATACCACACTGACTCTCTATCTATAACTACCAAACTATAAAAATCCAATTATATTTGAAAATATAATTGCAAATATAAATTCAGTTATATTTATAGCATTATATCATTCTTGATACAAAGAACTGAAGGATTTATAAGTATATCAGTATATTCAGGGGTCACACTTCCCCTGAAAGACTGTGTCCGCAGCTTGAGAGTGCTCCTGGACTCGCCGCTTCAGATGACAGCTCAAATTGATGCGGCAGCCAGGAGTGCCTGCTATCAGCTTCGGCTGATACGCCAGCTGCGCCCCTTCCTGGACTTGGAACACCTAAAAACAGTGGTACATGCGCTGGTAACTTCACGACTTGACTTCTGTAATGCGCTCTACATAGGGCTACCCATGTGCTTAGTTCGGAAACTTCAATTAATTCAGAATATGGCAGCCAGGTTGGTCACCGGAACATCTAAAAGTGACCACATAACACCAATTCTGAAGTCTTTACACTGGCTGCCTATTCGTTTCCGGGCACAGTACAAGGTGTTGGTTTTTACCTTTAAAGCCCTTCATGGCTTGGGGCCAGCCTACCTGTGGGATCGCCTTCTCCCATACAATCCTCCCCGCACACTAAGGTCCTCTGGGAGGAATTTACTGCAGCCAATCAGAACTAGGTTGGCTGCAGTTACCCAGAGGACCTTTTCTTCTGTCGCTCCCAAGTTATGGAATGGCCTGCCGGAGGAGACCCGGCACATTACCAGTCTTGACTGCTTTAAAAAAGCAGTCAAGACCGTCTCTTCCGACAGGCCTTCCCAGATTAGTGTTCCACCGCCTCTCATCATTGTCTTCTGTGTTAATCTTGTTTTTAATTTGTTTTAATTAACTAATATGTTTTAGGGGGCTAGAAGGGTTGGAGGGTGGGGAGGATAGGGTGCGTTTTAATGTTTTTATATATTTTTGTAATGCCGCCTCGATCCATTGGGAGAGGCGGGATAGAAAATAAATTTTATTATTATTATTATTATTATTATTATTATTATTATTATTATTATTATTATCAACACAGTTCACTGAAGTCTCTTGAGAAAACAATTCCTGAGGTGAGGCAGCAAAAGTGTGTGTGTGGCAGGGGGGGGGAAAGGGTTTTGGGAAACCACTCATTAATCAGTCTCTTTATTCTCTTTTAATCTTCTTTTCTTTCTTCTCTCCATCATACAATTTTTTAGAATATATATATATATATATATATATATATAGTCATGATATGTAAAGGGTTAATCTTACTTGATGCTGCGCTGCTTCTCCTGACCTTGCCCTTTAAGCTCAAGGTGTAGACTGAGATGAGGCTACGCAGCTGTATGTTAATTTATGTGTTTGACTAAGGCACTTGTAAAGTACCTAATATCGTACAGCTGTGTGGAGTGTATATAAGCTGTTTGGAAAGCACGGCTCTTTCTCTCTCTTTTTTCTTGTCTCCTCATTGTGCTGGTTTGTATGTTACTCTGCTGTTTTACTGTTTAACTTTATGATGGGTTTTTGCTAAATGCCTTAATTTGTTACCCACAATAAACCTTTTGTATGTTTCCTTATTGCGGTCTGAAGTGACTGTTTTTCCTCTAGGCTGTAGTTTATGCCAGAGGTTCTTTGGAGGTCCTTGTTTGCTTAAACAAGTACCCCAGTTTTCAGGCTCGCTAGGCAGGCAGCCAACATATATATATATATATATTATTTCAGTTTCATGGGTGAGGGGAGATCTTCATAGTTGTGAATGCGTATGATATTCATCCTTTTATAGACCGTCTCAGAATCAAATTATATCCAGTTTATGTATTCGTGTGTATTCTTTTCTTCAGACACTTTTCATTTAGTAATGACTTTAAACATCAGTAACTTCTAACTCACTTCTTTGACAGGCCTTATTGATGAATAAATAAGATGAATACAGGAAGCTGCTTTATATTATCTCAGTCCCTTGTTCATGTAGTCCAGTATGGTTCTACTCAGAGTGTAAGAATTTTTCTGAGGGTCTCAGACAGATGATCTGCTCCTTGTTCCTTTTAGTTCAATATTAGACATAGAAGTGGGGACCCCAAAAACAAACAAACAAAGTACTCTCCTTTTTTAAAAAATTGTATTAACTTTATTAAGAATTTGTCAAGCTTAATTCCTCCTCCAAAGTCTCATTTTGAACTTATAGAATAATGTTATCTCAGAACCAGCACAACTGTGTAGCCCTATTCTCAATATGCTCAACTTAAGTCTGTAAAAAGATAACTCAAATTTGCATTATTATTGTATTGTTATTTTTAATAAAGTTTTGATTTTTTAAAAGGTATGATTCTGTGCCCCATTCTACCCTGATCTCACCCCTAGAGCTATGTAACTGCACTTACACACCTCTGTCTTGAAGACTATATTTTCATCAATGCATCTGAAAAAGTGAACTGAAATCCACAAAAACACATCATAAAATGAATAATCTTTAAAAGTGTCACTGGATTCTCTATACTGAAAGAGACTAAAGTGTATGTCTCTTTAAAAAGGAAGAAAGGAAACTCTAGACAGTATGCCATATAACCTACGAACACTAATTGGACTATAGCTTTCATTATCTGAAGCCAGCATGGGAATTGTGGTAGTCAAACCTATATGGACAGTACCATGTCAAAGAACCAGTTTAAAAAATGAAGTTAAAGACAGGAAAGGCCATTGTGAGACTGCAGGATCATGGGAACCATTGTCCAAAGCATAGGAAGGGTCTAATTGTGAAAAAGGCATGTTACAAAAATATGCATGCCACCCCAGACATATTAGAAGAAATATGATTTACTGTTTTGGTCTAAGAATTAGACACATTCATATGAATTAAAGTAAAATCTGCCTCAAAGGTATCTTCCTCATATAACTGATGCACAGCCATAGTTTTGAAAGAGATGAGTCTCCTTCTGAGCTATGTACTCTCACCCACAAGGTGTGACCCCCATTTTCCCCTGAAGGAAAAGCTTATCTGAGAATTGAATTTAGGACCCATTGTACCTCAAGCATGTCCCTAGAATCCAAGAAGCCAGTCAGTGTAATGTTTCCTCATACAGAAAACCCAATGAATTCAGTAGTCCCTATTCCTTGGTAAGTGGATGCAGAATTGCAAGCAAAGCTATCCAAAACAGTTTTAGTTTCTGCCATATAGGTGTAGTCATAATGGGGGAAAAAAAACTTTCTAAAAAGTTCTCTTCCCCCACCCTCCTCTGCTGTATAAAAGCTTTATTGAAGGAGAACACTTGACATGGACCATCTACTTCAAACAGAATTTTAAGAGAATATATCAAAAGATCTTATTGATCCAACTTGAAATTACTTCATCTTTTATGCTGTACTGTAGATTATATTTCTATAGTTTTCAACTCTGCCAAAAAGATGATGCCTCAGTAGCAAGCCATTCTCTTTGCCAATATCAATTTATCTTTTTGTGTGGTTGCTGTAACTTGAACAACAATGCCTGCTTATATTATCTCCCAAGTCAAGTTGTATCTCTGAAGTAACTGGAAAGAAACTCTTTTATTGTAATGTTTCAACTTGCTTTATACACATTGTGATGGCATCCTCAGTTTGGGCTAGGTTAAAAGGCCAACTTTGGATATAATCAAAATTGCATTTCCAGAAAAGATAAAAAAAGATAACAGTATATTTAAAGAACAGTTGTGGTTATTTTCTCTTTTTATATCTCAGAATAATTGCAGTGCTGCTAAACACAAGCCAGGTTATGCTAGGCATTCATTCCTAGTGCATAAATCCATTTAGTCTGCAAGCCTAAGATTAAGTCTCATTGAACACAATGAAGCTTGCTTTTGGCAAGACATGCGTAGGACTGACAACAAAAATGTGGGTGGTCCTGACCAATCCTTAGACAGAGACACAATGTCCCTCTTTCAAAATACGTATCAGTCAGGGAACTCTCAGCCCTTACAGAACAACTCTGAGTGTCAAAGGATCTGAGGGGGCAATCACACCCACTGTGCCCTGACGCTCAAGTGAAGCATTTTTCCATGATAACAAGCAAAAATGCAAGTCAGGAACTGGATTTAGATTAGGGATGGGCCAGCCACATCCTTGAATCCTCAGCAGGGATTCACGATTCGGGAAACCAAATCCCTGTGGCAAAATATGCAAACAGAATCTTTTGAATCCACCACTCAAACAGTTTGTTGGAGACCGGGATACCTGAAAACCTGGGAGACCAGGATGCCCGAAAACCTGGGAGACCAAGACGCCTGAAAACGTGGGAGACCAGGATGCCTGAAAACTCGGGACCAGGACAGGATCCCACTCCTCACGTTGTTACCCTGATTTCCAGGGTCCCTTGGGGGACACCTCAATGTGCTCCACCTGATGGGGAATGGAAACTAGCCAGAGCACAAGCAATAGGAAGAGCAGGGTAACATAACAGGGTCTTTTTACCAAGTTTTTACAGGGTCAGGCCAAACCAAAAATGTCCAATAAATGATTTTATTGAATGAAAGCCTCACTCACCAATGCAATCACTCACACACTCACTCAAGACCTATTAAGAAGCAAAAGAGAGGAAACTGGATAGGAGAATTGAAGTGGTGTAGCTGGGGTGATACTGCACCTTTGTCCTAAAGTCCTTAGTCTGGGAAAAACATTGGAGAAGTGGGGCTCAGCAAGGAGAGGGCTGAGAGGATCACTTAACGGATGGAGAAATGGTCTGCTGGGATGACTGGGAATGATCCAAAGAACCACTCAAAAATGGGGACTATTTGTAGGGGAAGAAGTACCTGGAGGACTAATCCTTTCCCAGGGAGAACAATGGGTGTTGGAGCAATAATGAAGCTTCACCATGGTAATTTCCTTTGCATGATGAGATTGCAAGGTGTTACCAAAGTCTCAGGATCTTCGACTGTGTTTGTGGTGTGACTTCATGTAAATGGTCCTCCCCTGATGGAATATTTTCTCAAATTGGGGCAGAAATGCTAATCCCCTCAAGTTGAGTTCTTGGGGCTGTGGACCTTTGTTTATTGTGGGTTTACACATCTTGAGGTCTCTTAGGGCTACGTGACTGGGGATTTATTGGCCTGACATGGTTTTCAGTCTTTTGACCATGGCTGCCTACGTGCCCCTTCAGGGGACCTCTCTGGCACACAGAATCATATTTTAATATTAAAATTGTAGACCCTGGGATAGGGTTTCTTCACCAAAGTAACAACATGTTTCCCCGCCCAACGTGGGCACAGGTGATTGGCCGGCAGACCAGCATAAAACCTTGCATGCCCTGGAGGCCACCATTTCTCCCTCCTGCTGCCTGTGCCCCTAGTGCTGCCTCTCCCTGCTGCTGCCTCCCTCTGCAAGGTAATTTTGGGATAGGGATTGGGAAGTGAGGGACAGAGGAGCAAAACTGTGGGGGGGGGTGTCTAGGAGCTTGTGGGAATGTCCCAGGGGGTTCCAAAGACTGCAAAAAGGGGTTCAGGGGTTCCATGCAAGCCATGCTAGCCACACATTCCCCTTCACCAGCTTTCTTTGGTCAATTCTGGGATTAAGATTGTCATGATGCCACTTCTTCTCTTAGTTTCTGTGTCTTGAATACATGAATACTTCAGTTAACCCATTTTGAAGCTCCCTTTTAGAAAGTCTTTTTATGTTTCTCAACCCCTTGTCCCCTTTTTCCTCTGTCTAGCTGCAAGTTTATAAGCAGCATTGCCATTGGAAAGGTTGCTAAGGAGAGCTAGAGAAACATAGACTTTTGGTCTTATGTTGCAGCAGCATGTCTGTGGTAAACAATGAATACCAAAAAACTTGAGCTGGGAAAGAATGGGATTCTCCTCTAGCTTATCATATAGGAGGAGTGTGTGTTGCCCACAAGAAGCAAGGTGAACAGTAGGTGCCTCCAGAATCATTTATTGAGCATGCATTAATATGTATTATTTTTTTTTTATTTGAGACTGGAGCGTAGGGATTGGGAATTGTTGAGACAGGCCCAGAGATTTGACTTGAGTGTTCCTTGGAGGACTTGAGGGTAGAGAATTGACTGGACTAGGGGCTTGCTTTCATGTGTGTGTATGTGTGTGTTTAAGTGCTTTCTTTGTTGCAGGACTTGAGACTTGACTGGAAAGTACAGTCTTCTTGAGATTTCAAGGACAGCTGAACATTTCTTTGCATTACTCCCTTGCAAAGCTCTTTCAGACACAATTCTGGGGTTACAAGGGGTCACAGCCTTCACTGACAAAGTGTGCTGACACATCGTCAAACTACAAACCCCAAGATGCGAGAAGGAGCTATGCAAAGAGAAGCCAGTTTTGACCTGTATTCTCTCTGTGTTGCAATATGTGGTTCTGTTTACACAGGCAGGGAAATGTGGGATTAATCCACATTTTCTGCCTGTGTAGAAAGGGCTTTCATGCCATTTTCAATCTGGGGAGATCCTCAGGCAAAACTATGACAATTGTCCTGGCCAGATTTCTTCAGAGGGAGGTTTGCCTTTGCCTAGGCTTTTGCTAAGGCTGAGAGTGTGTGTCCTGCCCAAGATTATCCTTCTTTTCCTTGCTTTTCAAACCCTTTTTAAAGAAAGGATTCAAAAGATTTGAGATTCATGAGATCTGTGGATTCCCAGAACCTTCCAGGGATTCAGATCCAGATTTGGATTCAGAAAATTCTGGATTCATCCCATCCCTAATTTAGATTAAATCTTTGTGGAATAATGAGAACATACAATATTCCTAATAAGGCTGATTTCCTACAGTGTAGAAGAAAAGGAAACAGTTTGGATACGTACAATACATAGCAAAAATACAAGAAAATATAACTGAAACTTTATTCTGTACATACCATATAGTGGTCCCAATCAGAACAAGATCCAAGATAAAAGGAAAACAAAGCAAGTTCCGTAAGGATACAGGTCAAAGGCAAAAGTCATAAAGAAAAGATAGGCCTCATGGCCCAAATTTTTACACCCCAAAACACCTATAACCCAAGGCAGATCTTGTCAACTAACACAGCAATTGAGGCAGTAATGTGCCTGTTTCCTTCTGAATGCAGCTGAACATGGCTGTATGAATTAAGAAGGATTTGACTCTGGCCTACACGGTTTCTTCATGCCTTGTTACTATTGTACATACAAAAACTAAATCCCCCTTGGCTATGAATGGATTGCTAGAATGTTGTTGTGTTAACATATACAGTGGTAGTCCACAAGTTAACTGATTCATAGAAAAGCACTTTGTTTACACTTTGGTTTAATAAAATTCAGGATGCTATGGATCCTTCAATAGATTAGCTATCTGTTCCATGACTTGTGATAAAACAATGACAGTCTGCACAGAGACAGATATTCTTTTGCTTAAAGATCTAGGTATTGGGGTCCAGCAGATTACCCATGAAAACTAAGATGGCCTTTTTCCAAAATGGCCACCAAATGCAACTTCATCTGCTTCCATACTTGGACATTGACAGAACTCCCTATGTGAAGGCTAAGGCCATTTCTGCATCTCACTGGTTCCTGTTGATGTTCCATCGTGATCCTGGCAGTACCTTTGCTGGGACAGGAGCACAATGGGAATCCTCCCCTCCGCCCCGTCTGGCTCCCTGAAGAAGGGAGCACAAGTGACATGTGTCTGCCTTCCACAGTGCAGGCTACCTCTTTCCCATGCTGTGGTGGGGAAGGACGCACATGATTGCACTTCCACCCCTTTTGCATGGCCAAGGGTGATGGGAGGGTTGTGCAATAGCAGGCACTTAATGGATCTTTTCTCTTAAGTAAATATCCTGTGATCATGATGCATGGGGACACACTGGCTGCAGGACTGCAATGACATCATGTGAAAGCATGACCCCATCAGAGGACTGCACAGCCATGCGGAAATGGCCTAAGACAAGGCCGCGTCATTCATGTTTTTGTTAGATAATTGCTGAGAGATTTTTCAGTAATAATAAGTTTGTCACTGCTGATGACAAGAGTACAAGAACACTGGAAGTTCTCTTGCACAATATATGCATGAAGAAGAAGACAGGAACATGATTCTGTATTCATTGCTTACTGTACAACATGGACATCATAATTTCCTCATTCAGATGTTAATGGTACTATCTGAATCTTCTGAAATTGGGGCTATGCGTTGGCATTTGAAACTGGAAGATGCTTTTGGTACTTAGTAACCCATGCTGGTATAGAATTACAGGAGGCTTGGGCATTATTCTTGTTCCATGCTATGACAGAATGTGACAAATCATGAAGGTTTGTGGGATATGGAAACAAAATCTATTTTTGACTGTTTTCACAGAATTAACAATTGTGTTACTGAAGATAACTTCATACCAGCAGATGATTTCTCCTGAACAACAAGATCTGTTTTCCTTCTATATGGAAAAACAAGCACTCCATATAAAGCAAGAAAGACACTGGTAAAGATAATATGCCATTAATTCCACCTAAGGAAAGCTGTACAGGTATATATTAGGAGGACCACCTGCCAAGAAACTCATGTGTTGGGACAGGTAAACCTATGACTAAGGCCCTTTCCACACGTGGGTGGAGAAACGGGCTGCTCCACACGGAAATGGGGCTTACCTTATTCCATCGCCACCTTGAGCAGCCCGTTTTGCCACTCCACACTCGGCAGCGTCCGCGGCGTCCAGCAGCACCCAATATGGCGGCTTTCGACTGGTGGAGGCTCTCCGCCAGTCAGAGAAGCTCGCCAGCCAGAAATCCCGCCCCTCCCCCCCGCGTGATCTGCAGGCACGCTCTTGCACATGCCTGCAGATCCATACCGGCGCTGCGAAGGGGCTGGACGGGGCTGCACAACCCGTGTCTTTTAAAAACCACAAAACAAGTGGTTTTCAAAAAGCACAGGGCAGCGCCACTTCCAGTCACCCCTGCATGGATTGGGGTGTGGAACTACACAAACGTAGTCCGCCCCAATCCATGTTATGGTGTAGACGACCTCTGTGGAGGTCGCTCTACACTGTTTTTTAACCCCGTGTGGAAAGGGCCTAAATCTTCCAGCACCAACTAAATGAGGTTGGACTAAAACTCACAACAGCATTTATGAGCCACTTTAGACAACTTTGCTTGAAGAAACTAAAACCTGCCAAGAGCTAATATCTTGAAACTACAAAAAGCATTGGTAAGAAGTGATGCAATTGCAAAAACGCTGATCTTCCCTGTCCAACAAGGTGGTGTGTGTTTGTTTTTGGACAAGAATGTGTTTAGCAATGATGTGCAGTAAGTTTTACTGTAATAATCAACTCAAATTTGACAATGACACTGCATTTGTTTTTGCTTTTAATTAAAACTTGTTCAATCAACAAATATTTAAAGAAACAAACCCCCAAATCAATAAAACTGACCTGTGACAAAGAAGTTCTATTTTATTTATATTCTTTTGAATCTTTTGTTGATGCAAGAATTAACACATGATCTATGGATATTAATGGTGTATGTATTCTGCTTGAAAGCACTTAACATGTGAAACCTATGAAATATTTATTAACTGAACAAATACAAAACATTAGCAAAATGTAGATACTGCTGAGTAAATGATATAAAGGGAAACAAATCTATATGAATCCATAAATTCATTGTAGATCACACTGGATAACATATCTTTGGACAAAACATCATAATGGGATATACTATGCTCTACAACATTTAAACATGATATACAATGTGCAAAAATAGGCTCAACCACATCATGTACTTGTACACGCCACTATTTAAAAAAAGAGAGAGAGAGAGACTGCCATTGTATTCAGAAACCAAACTGATGATGCCTCAGTATCCAGATTTGTTTAATATTTATTTATTAAGCCAATTCTGTGTCAGATTTATGCTTTCATCAGAAAGTCCATAATTATTGTGTATTTTTTTCAGTCAACCTACCCCACTATACTACATTGATGACCAACCATGGAATAAGAAAGTCAAATACAGAAAGCTGGGTTAAATACAGACCACTTTATTTGACCTAGCCTATTATTAAAGTTGCATTGACCTGGAAATAGAGGAAGAAGGGTGAGCAAACTCATGCAGGTCCAGCTGAGGCCAGGTGTCACTTACTGACAATCTCTTCAGCCTTTCCCCTTGCAAAAACACCTTAGCCCTGAGGGCAATCCAAATACTTGGCTTGCTCGCTAGCTGGCCATAATTGGAAGGCAACCCAGGAGACTAAGCCTCAGAATTCTACAAGTGAGAGCCCAGATTCCAGGCTAATTTCATGGGTAGACTCCTTCCACACACCTTGATCCCCAGAACCCTAAAAGAGGAAATTTCAGAGCCCCTGTTGTTGTTGTGCGCCCTCAAGTTGTTTCTGATTTATGGTGGCCCTGAGGTGACCCTATCATGGAGTTTTCTGAGGCTGAGAATGTGTGATGCACCCAAGGTCACCCAGTAAGTTTTCATGGCCAAAAAGGGAATCAAACCCTGCCTCCAGGGACTGTCAAGGTCAAAGACCTGGGCAGCGAGCCAGCCCGGAGAGGAGAGTGGGAGAACCAGCAAAGTCCAGCCGGGAGGAGACAAGCAAGTACTTTTACTCAAGGAAATTCAGTTAGCAGAGCACCAAGCAAAGATGTAGTCAGAGTTCCAAAGTCAAGAGTCCAGAGATCAATTCAAGGTATCAGGAACCAGGTGCTGAGAGCAAGGTACAGGCAAGAGGATGGCTTGTAAGAAGTTTGCCACAAGCAAAGGGAAGCTTCCAGGCAGGTAGTTATATAGCCCCGGACACAGGTGTATCCGGTCACCACTTCTTAAACTTAGCCAAGAAAGCCTCCCTTTGCACAGCCTTCTTGAGTCTCTGCCTTGATTGGGGGCTTATTGAACCAGGCTCCAGAGCCTCTTCAGAATTGGATCCCTATTGCTCCAAAGGAGCAGGCACAGAATCGGATCCCTGTTGCTCTAAAGGAGCAGGCAGAAGAACGTCCACACCTGCTTGGTCCATGGCAGCAGGGGGAACTCTTGAACTGCAGGACTCATCTCCAGCCAGGGCAACAGGGACCAACAGCTGCTGCTCATCAGCAGCAGCTCTAACAGAGGCTTAAGTTATCACAGGGTCATAGTCTAATGTTTAAACCACTACCCTACACAAAAAGGGTGCTAAAGGTGTTCACCAAAGACTTATATTCTTTCTCTGCTACCTACCACTTGACAGCCTATTTATTCACACTACGCATTGTCAATTGTCAAAGTCTCATAGATAACAGTATGGGAAAGGGGGGGGGACAGGGTGAGGGGAGAAAATTCCTACCTGGCCCTGAAGCGACCAGTAAAACACACATTACACAAAGGGAAGGAGGGTGGGCAATGATATGAAGATCCAAAGAGGCATGTGAGGGAGGCAAGCAGGCCTTAAATAGCCACTGATTCTGCCCCATCACATGTAAAATTCTGGTACCTTGTGCCAGATGCAAGGCACTCTGGTCTCTCTCATGGAAGCTATCAAATTCTATTCCTCCCCCACTGTGTTGTTTGCTACATGAGTCCAGGTAGGTATTATTAATAATACTCTAAATATTTTAGAATTGATTTAATGTCTTAATATAATGTTTTTATTAAACAGCAACCCTGAGGGAAGGTTAAGAATAAGATTTTTTTTGTGGGTTGTTTTTTTTACTTTTTAGATCCATATAGAAAATAATGTACTGAGTGTCATCGTGGATTTCTCAGGAATGCGTCTTATCTCATTCTTATCCAATCTTATCTCCTTTCTGGTATATCATAGGAATACTGTAGATGTTGTATATCTTGATTTCAGCCAAGCATTCAACATGGTTTTCACATAGTATCTTTCTCCATAAATAGTAGAATATAGGTTGGACAATGCTATAGTTAGTATAGGTAGATCTCAGCTGGCCGAGTGACCACATTCAACTTGTGCTAATAATAGCTCAGCATCCTCCTAGAGGAGGTCTTGCAGAGAATGCCACAGGGATCTGTCCTGGTTACTATGTCCTTCAGCAATGTATATATGACCAAGATGGGTAGAGAATTTGTTAATTAGATTTGAAGACCACAAAGCTAGGAAGAATAGCCAACACCATAAAAGACAGGATGATGAATCAAAAGGAACTAGACAGACTGGAATACTGGACTAACAAAACTATCTTCAACAGAGAGAAATGTAACATCTTACATTTAGATATCAGATAATAAAGCACAAGAACAGAACAGATGGAGATCTGGATTTTCAGTACTATGCAAGAAAAGGCATCTAGGTGTCTTAATAGATTACAAGCAGAATATGTGTTGGCATTGTGACACAACAGTTAAGAAAGCTAAGACAATCTTAGGCCCTTTCTGCACGTGGGAAAGGAATTGCGCAAAAACAGAACTCACTGGATTTCTTCAGCATCCGGGCTAGTCAGTCAGGACGAGGAGCAGTGCGAGCTCGTCACTCCGCACTGCTCCAGCGTCCAAAATGGCGGCTTCCAGTTGGTGGAGGCTCTCCACCAACTGGAGAAGCCCGCCCCGGCAGATCTGCAGGCATGCACTAGTGCGCACTTGCAAATCTGCACCAGAGTGCAGGTTTTTAAAAAGCACGCTGCACAACCAGGTCTGGTCGCTCTGAACTGGACTGAGATGTGGGACTACAAAAAGTAGTCCACCCCAGTCCACTCCATGGTGTAGAAGACCTCCGTCGGGCTTTGCTCAGTGCCGTTTTAATAGCCCAGTGAGGAAACAGCCTTAGAGAAACATAGCATCCATAATATAGTTAATCATATTTCTATTGTATTCTGTAGCAGAGAGGCTGTATTTGGAATAGTGTATTTAGACCTCGGGGTCAGACTTTAAGAGGAATATTGGCAAGAGTTCTTATAGAGGAGAATGATCAAGATAGTGAAGGCTCTGGAAATCAGGTCCTATGAAGAATGGTTGAAATTCTGGTATGTTTAGCCTGGAGAAGAGAAAATGAAGGGTAGATAAGATGGGGTAGTCAGCTTCAAACAGCTGAAAGTCTGTCATACAGAAGAGGGGGCAGATTTATTATTTGCATCTGCAGAGATCCAGAATGGAAGTAGTGAGGTGAAACTGAGGGACACAGATTTCAAATAAATCAGGGAGAATTCCCCAACTGTGTGAATTGTTTGGCAGTGAAACTGCCTCAGATAGCTTCCATCCTTAAGAACAGTTAAGTAAAGATGGATTCTGCCATAGTCACCTGTCACAGTGCACTTCAGCAACAGGAAAAGGCTGGATGCATCACTGCTTGCTGCCTCAGTCTCCAGAACCTCAGAAATGCTTCTGCTGGGCGGATGGTATGGCTTAAAAGTAGAATTTATGGGGCATTTTTTGGTCATTATGATGGTGCAAACACCATAAAAGTGAATTAGGCTTTGGACAGTAGGATTTATTAATCTCTTATTTTTCTGTTGCTCAATTTCAATTTCATAACACTTAAGGCACTTGAGTAAATATATATTCTTTCTCCCTCTCCCTGCCTCTCTCTCTGTATGTGTATAAACATCTGAGTTCACAAGCCTTCTGCTCCCTTATTGTAGGAGTAGTTCATAAGAACAGATTTTGATGTGATTTCATATAATATTCTTGTTAAAATTCACTTTTTTTATTTGATAGGAACATGAATATTTTAGAATGTTGAGGTTGGAGAGAAATATGTGTTATCTTTGGCTGAGAAGTTCAGTGGAAGGAAGACTTTCGTTTTATTTTTTCTAGGACTTCCTTCTGAGAGAAAACACTCCAGTCTGAGTAGAAGAAAACTGTGCAATGCATCTGTCTATATAGGCAAGGCTACTATATTTGAATGATCTGAAGCTGTGTTCCTTGAGGTAATAAATTAGAGATGACTAACAAACGTCAGTAGTTCTTCAGCAGAGAAGCTAGGTATCATATTAGAATCCTCAATACTTCATCACTCTGTTTACAAAGCAATAGTCCTTGGGATTTCACATTTCTCTCAGTTTTGCAGTGCTGGTCCTCAAAACATGATAAAATATGCTAAAATCTGTGTAAGAAGGACCGCTGTATGGTAAAAATGGTTAGAAATCCATCATTTGAAAGAATATGACTATGGCCATTTCCGCACGACGACAGTCTTCCATGTTGTCCCGCTGCAGTCCCGGGTCCAGCAGGAAGCGTGTCAGCAACATTCCTCTCTTCATCCACTCAGTCCATATGGAAGAGAACGCAATGGTGCCATGTCTTCCTTCTGCAGTGCAGCCAGGCTTTTTCAATTGCTACACTACATAAGGAAGTGTCACCAATGTGCTTCCGTAGCTTCCACATGGCCAGAAGTGATGGGAATGCCACGTGATCACAGATGCAAAATGGATTTTTTCCACTTTGTGAAAACTGCGCAAGCACTATGCTCCACAACAGGATGGCAGCAAGACACTGACAACATCTTGCGGAAGAGCAACCTGCCGACCACTGCCATCCTGTGGCAGAAACGAGACAGCAAGGTTGTGCAGAACGGGCCTAGATCTAGTGGAACCCTGTTTCTTCCAATGGATGCAAGACAGGCCACTTCTTCAAAATCTGCTCTGGATGGTTGGGAAATCTTCTGGAGGAGGACTGCAGGGCAAAGGGGCTAAAAATGCTGTTGCTTCTATAAGCATGACATATGTTGAGAAATTTGTATTTTCCGAGTACCTTAAGTACCTTAAATTTATTTTTGAAACCATTTCTTGGATATGACTGTTAAAATGCAGGTTAATGCTAAAATTAGTCTAAAGGGACTCATCTTGTGTGCCTTCAAGTTGTTTCTGACTTATGGTGATCCTACCTATCATGTGGTTTCCTCAGCAAGATTTTTCTCGGAGGGGGTTTGCCTTTGCCTTCCTCTGAGGCCAGGAGAGTGTGACTTGCTCAAGATCACCCAGTAGGTTTCCATGGCTGAACAAGGATTCACACCCTGGTCTCCAAAGTAATAGTCCAGTGCTCAGATAACTAAACCACACTGACTATCATGCAGATAATATGAAAAATGGGGTGGACCTTGATGGTAGCACAATTCCTACAATATACCAAAAGGTGTCTTTGCACACAAAAGCTGATGGAAAAGATTAAAAAGACAGATAGAGCAACCATACAGCAATTAGTCTCCCAGTCAATGTAGCTCTACACTGGCAGCTCTACATGACCTAGCATCATTTTCTTTGAAGATGGGTATCGATTACTCTTCCAAATAAAAGTCTCTTAGTATTGCAGTAGGTTCTTCAGAATGTCCCATTACTCTTCTGCCCACATTATGTAGAAATCTATCATTCCTGCAGTCACAGACATTTCAATACAAAGATAAATGTTGAATAGCACAGTTATTTACTGACTACTCATCTTCCCCCTTCCTCTCCTTGATGCTATGCATTTAAAGATTTTGACAAACTACAAAATGATGGTTATGGGACTTCATGATAAAGAATCACTGCAGTTGGCTCCATCAGTTTTCTGTTCTCTTTTCTTTGTGGTGGATAGAAGGGTTTACAATGATTCCATTATTATTACTCCAACACTATACACTGATGATTTCTAGAACAGATGAGTGTATGGATCCTGGCCCAGCTATCACTGTGCTGAGATGAGATGTTCTTATCAGTTCCCAGCACTACCTCATTGTAGACTAGAGGAAGTTTCTACTCCTTAATTCAAAAATTTCTTTTTCCAGTGCTGTGTCACTTTTCTCTAAATTCTACCTACTGTGTTTCGAAACTGACCTCTTCCTCAGAGACATCCCTTGTGTGTTCCTTATCCAAGCCAGTCTGCTCTGCTCCATCCAAGAAAATCACATATCACCTAATAAGCTAAAGAGTAGATACGCATGCCTCAAGTTGCTGGACCATCTCTTCTAACAGGGCTACCAACTTGCACTTGCTGCAGGTGAAGCCACCCAAACGCTCAGGCAAGAACACAACCACACCACAGCTGTTGCCTGTGATGACAGCAGCTCCCTCTTAAGAAGAGCCAGAACTCTGGCCTCCCCTGCAAAAGTTTCCTGAAAAATACCCTCTCAAAATGCCTGTTAGCCTTGCCCCTGTTAGACAAGCTCCTGTTTGCCAAACTCCAGGGATTGGGGCTGCAGTTATATAGAGAGATAGTGGCTGCTAGTGCTTTCTCCAACCAGGTCTCTGACTCCCTTCCTCTGGGCCTACACACAAGAGAACAACAGAAAGCTAATGAGCACCCAAGCAAGCTTGCACTCAGCTAACACAAACAATCAGCCATAACACAACAGACACAAGTTCACCAAAACACAACAGAACAATAGAGTACTAATGAGCACACAAATAGTGCTCCTCTTTCTCACACAGATACAAAGGTGCTTTCCACAGGATGATGCTCTCACATATCATCCTATTGCAATCCCAGCAGTACCTCTGCAGGAATGAGAACATGTCCCCAGTACTCCTCTGTCTGCAGAAGGGAACAAGAGGGACATGTCCCTTCCTTCCACACTGCAGCTGGCCTTCTTCCCATGCCACAATGGGGAAGGAAACATGTGATTGCACTTCCGGCTCTTCTGCATGGCCAGCTGCAATGGAAGGCTCATGTGATTGGAGGTCATTGACAGAGTTTTTCCATCAGTGATAAACCCCACAATCACACTGGCTGGCAATGTGAGAAGGACTGGACCGTGACGACATCATGCAGAAGCATCGTTGTGGTCCCACTCCTCTTGCATCCCCATGCCAGGAGGATGCTGTCCAGAGGAAAGGGCCAAAAACAAGCAGTCTTAACCCAACAGACACAACAATCTCTCTGAAAAGACTCTCTGGGGCTGGAGAGGCTATCATACTTAAGACAAAGCAAGAGATGAAATGACTCACTGTAAAAGACAATAAGGATTGATACAATGCAAAGTAGAAGGGAAAGAGGGAGATCACATTACAAATGGATGGATTCAATCAAGGAAGTCATGACTCTGAGTTTATAAGACTTGAGCAGAGCAGTTGCTGACTAAGGCTGTTGGATTTATCTCATTCATAGGATCACCATAAGTCAAAGCTGGCAAACAACAATACCAGCAGCAACAACAACAACAAAAACAATTATTTTAATAACTATATTACAAAAAAATGCTTCCTTTTCCTAGCCAATCTATGCAGAAATATCCTGTCATTCTCCTCACCCAATTAAAGTCACTGACTTGCTAGGAGGATTTAAATAATAATTTTGTCTCTGATTGTGTTCCTACATATTTCAATGCATAATAAATATACTTAAAAACTATATTTGGGTCTAGTAGGAGAAGCCTCTTTTCTCTGCTTCTCTTTCCCTTCTCTTTCTTCCTCTCCTGGCCAATCTGCCTGAAAAGCATCTCTAAAGTATTGTCCTTTCTTATAGAAGAGATTTTTGGGGTGCATGTGGGGCTACAATTGGAAGGAAAAACTGATCTTCTTCTCATGAATTGTCCTTTTTTTGCCTCACTAGTTGGAAGGAAAGCTGTTATTGAATTCTTTTTCCTCTTTGCAAGGATACTTGTGTACAAATAAAAATGTGTATATTTCAAATATGTGTATAAGAACTTATTGTCCTCATTGACTAAAGACACTTAAACAGTGGAGAAATATGTAAAATCATTAATAAAAGTGCATTAAAATGTGTATATTCCAAAGCATGTTTGTGTGCAAAAATAAAATGAAGTCTCCTAATTCAATATTAAGCAACAATGGGAAGAAAATATAGGTGGGATATGGAGAAAAGCAACAAAATCAAAATAGAGTTATTTTCTCTGGTTTTCTGCATCCCTGATAAATTTTTCACTCTTTGCTAGCTGTCCACAAATTAACTAGATTTAATTTGATGGCCTTATGTACTGTCCAGACAGACAGATCACCCCACTATTTTCTATACAAGGGACCTATAGATGGAATGCTTGCCTTACAGCCTCTCAGACTTACCAGTTTATGTTCCTTTACTGTATGGCAGAATCAAGGTTCTCTTTTGTACAGTGTTTTATAGATGAATAATTGTCTCTAGGTGTAAAAATATAATACTGCACACAAACAAAAAATACTGTATAATATATAAAAAAATACTGCACACAACCCATCTTATATAATATACACAGAGAAAAATGAGTCTTTATTCCATTGCAACTTTCTAAAGGATAAAGAACACATTGAAAACTTTCATTGTTTACATTTTGAGATAGAAACAAGTCAGATCAAAACTTAAAAAAAATAAACAGATATACCAATAGGTTCATCAAACTGAAACATCACCACAGCAATTAACTGCCCATTTGAGATAGTTTTGCTTAGATTATCCACGCTGGAAAGGAATACTGAATGTGTCAGTTTAGACATAGGGGAGAATTTCATTTGGTTCATGCTATAGTACACCGGTTCTCAACCTGTGGGTCGCGATCCCTTTGGGGGTGGAACGACCCTTTCACAGAGGTCGCCTAAGACCATTGGAAAATACGTATTTCCGATAGTCTTATGCTCCATTCCCTCCTCGGTGGTGGTGCGCAAGCACGAGCCATGCGCTCGCGTCCTCCTGCCCCCTGTTCAGAAGGGACTGAAATTGCTCCCCTTCTCCGCTACTGGGAGAACCTCCCATCTGATGGGCCAGTGTGGGGGGGCAGTGGCAGCACAGGGGGCAGGCACCCTCCTCACCATGGCCCCTGCCCCACTCGCCACGGAGGGGGGCGCTGCAGAAGGGCCAGGGGGCCTCAAGGTGGCGCTTTTCTCGGGGGGGCGAGCTGCACCCGACGCAAAAGACAAAGGTGCTGGGATTCCTCCCCCCCGCCAGGGTCAACACTCTGGAAACTTTTCCCACACTGCCCCCCCAGCGGAAATGAGAGAGAAGCAGAGCCCGGGGGGGGTTCTCAGAGACATGCAGCTCCTCTTTCCCTCCCTGCCTACCTCCCCCATTCCTGGCTGGTGAGGTGGCCTTTGCCGGGGGGGGGGGAGGCATTGTAAAAAATAAATAAATAATTTTATGGTTGGGGGTCACCACAGCATGAGGAACTGTATTAAAGGGTCGCGGCATTAGGAAGGTTGAGAACCACTGCTATAGTAGGGACTTCCCAATATTAGAAACTTCCTCTATAAATCTGATGGGAAGCACTGATGATTTTAAAATCTGAATATAGGAGAAAGAGGAACAGACAGCAGCTCTTTTCCATCTAGGGAGCTTTGAGTCCTTACTTTTTCAATGCCTGGCTTTGAATCTCTGGGTTTTCTACCATGTTTATAGTTGTGAATGGACATTGCCATCTTTTTCTTTTAAAAAAAACAACAGACTGACAGTCCTCTCAACTTTAATAATTGCATGACAGGAAAATACAACATGTTTCTCTCCAAACTGGAACTAATTGTACCTGTTGAATCTGACCAGTAAAAATGGTTAAAAAATTCACATCGTTCTTTATTGACAAGAACTGATCAACGTTCAGATTTCTTTTTTAATAAATGTGAGGCAAAGAACTTGATTTTTCTTTTTTTTGAAAAAAATGAATGTGGAAAAATGCAGAGGTCATAGATTTGTCCACAGATAGGTCACATAAACATCCCTATCAGATAACGGTTACTTTTTTAAACTGCACATAACCATCCTGTCAGAGCATGGTGTGTAGACCATATAAGAACATATAAGGTGGATGGTGATCCAGTTTGGAAGCTATTTGATAGGCATTATTCCAGTCAACAAGATGGTGAAACAAAAGTGCTTTTTTCTCTCTATTCTTTTTCAATCTTTGCCTTACTGTCCAACTGCTTTACATACAGCTTCTATTCTTGGAACACGTTGGGATTTGTGATTGTTGAGTCTAAACTGGACAGAATTCTTTTCTCTGTGTTACTCTTCTCAGCAGGGTGCTGGGAAACCGATTTTTCAGCCATGAATAATAATGAATAATGGTGAATATTATTTCTATCTCTAGTCCCAAACATCTCAGATTTGGCAACAGTTTTCAGAGCTTTTATCTGAAGCCATTTCACCTCTTTGACCCAGTCTATACATTGACTATACATACTGCCAAAGTCTCAACTTACACCACAAATCAGGAAATGGTATCCATTTTTCCAAGTAGTAACTTCTTCTTCTCAAACGTTGACATTCTGGTGATGAATCTGGATCATGTCCAGGTAATAAATTAAATGCTATATATACTGTGTGTCTTGTTTCCCTGAAATTAGGGCTATCCATATATCTACCATCTACTTCTCTTTTTCCTCCACATTATAGGTCAGTAGCAGGTAAACTGTACCACATACACTGCATGTGACTGCTGGAGCCCACTTTTGTGACCCCTGAAGCCCCTCACCAGTCCTTCAAATCCTGGCAACCAGCCATTTTTAAAAAAGAGAGCCCAACAAACACATGAAAATGCACACAATGTCACACCCCTACAAGCATCTTCTAAATATCTGTTTTCTCTGCTGTCCTTGTCAAAAAGGTAGCAGGAATTGATGCAAATCAATAGTGCTAAGTGAAGATGGAGTTATAATTAATTTTTACTGTAATTCAGAATGCAAGGAATAAGAAGATGAGTTCTCTTCAGCTTGCTTTTAGCAATCATGTCATTTGATCAATCATATAATTTTGCTATCACAACCTCATTAATAATGAAACAGGAGGATGTTCTTTAATGTAGGAGAATCTGTTTTATGCAGTCTAGCTTCATTCTGCACTGGAAAAGCTGTCTGCACTAAATGTTCTTCAAGGAGATGTTTCATGAAAAAGTGCTAAAGATTAACTATTAACACTGATGGGCATCTTAGCACTTTCATATTTCATTAGTCATTTAAAGTTACTTGTTGATGATGTTGCTAGAGTTACAGCTGTTCTGTGTATGCTGACTGTTAAACTAAAAATGCCAAATTATCTGAGTAACTGATGTAGGAGATGACAATTGAAATTAATTATTTAAATATTGCTGGTGATTTTAAAAAACCCACCCCATCCTTAGTTTAGCTATTTAACAATTATTCCACAGGGTTTCTGAAAGATGTTTTAAAAAGTGTACCCCTAGAGGAGGAAAAAAGAAATTGAACTTTTTGAATTAAAAAAAAAATTAGAAACTTCTGTTTTGTTTTGTTTTGTTTTTGTTTTTAAATGTAAGATTTGTCTTTTTTATTCCAGAAAGATTTTCAAATGCTTTTGGATAATTACAAGGCACTGGAATTTTTTCTCTTTGGAAGTTCTGAAGCAATATACAAGAACTCACAGGCATTACTTCTGTTTTTACTGCATCACTTGGGACAGATACACTCATAGTTTCTTTCATGTCTTAAAACATAATTCAGATTGGTACCATCTATTTGCCCTCGGTATTTCATATGATATACTTGCTTTGAGGCTGAGAGGGTCAAATAACCCTTTAACTTTACTACAGCTCTGGAGACCAGGGCTCAAATTCATGCTCAGTCATGAAAACACACTGGGTGATCTTAGACAACTCACACTCTCTGAGCCCCAGATGGCAGCAAAGACAACCCACCACTGAACAAATCTTGCCAAGAAAACCCAGTGATAGGTTTGCCTAAGGGTCTCCAAGAATCCGAAATGACTTGAAGACACACAACAACAACAACAACCATCACTGCTACCTGCCCTGTCATTCAGTCTGAGACAGGAATATCAGATCCCAGTATCAGAGGGCCTGGTCCCTCTTCTCCAGTTCTCAGGATTAGGGGAAAGAACCTCAGGGTGAAAGCACTGCCTTGAAAAGTGAACTTATTAATGTAAATACTCGGAGACCTCAGGATAAGCATATATACATGGACACGCTCATGCACACGCATATGTATATGCACAGGCACACACACACATACACAGACACACTTTCCTCATTTGTTAGACATTGTGTTTTTTATTTGAATAACAATATTTTTATACAAGCATGGTTGATGTCTAGTGAATTATGCTTAATGGCATCACCGGGAACCAACCCTTTTGATATTGCCAGGGTCTTTTCCTTAGATCTTGAGTTTTGTCACTGATATTTCAGGTTTTGGGATAGTCCTGGCCTAACAACTCTACTCTGAGAGGATAAGAGGGACCAGGCCCAATGACGAGAAGGACTTTCCTCACAAGCAAACCATGTAGGTGGATACACTGTGTTTAGATACGCTCAGGTTAAATGTATAGTAAGGCTGCTTGGTATGTCGAATGCAATGCAGTTGGCTCAACCTTCTGTTGCTAGGCCTTGCTTATTCTTGCCTATCCTCCAGGGATGTCTGGAAATTACAATCCAAAAAAGTAATTTTTTTTCCAGATTCTGGTATGAGAAGAAAAAAAAGGATAGTACATCTTCTGTCCTCTCAGCTCCCATATGAGGCCTTTTCTGCACGGGGCTTTTAAAACGGTGCAGAGCGTCCTCCAGGGAGGACGACTGTACCTGTAAGCGGACTGGGTCCGGACTACTTTGTGTAGTTCTAGACCTCAGTCTGCTCTGGAATGACCCAAATCGGTCGTTCAGCATGCTTTTGAAAGACCACTTAAAGCAGGACTTTCAAAAGCACGGAGCTCACCACTCCATGGCCGCACTCCGGTGCAGATTTGCACGCTCGCACCAGTGCGAGCATGCAGATCTGCCAGGGGTGGGCTTTAGGCTGGGGAGCTTCACCAGTTGGTGGAGAGCCTCCACTAACCGGAAGCTGCCATTTTCGTCCCTGGAGTAGTATAGAGTGGCAGCCACGGACTGCTCCGGACCAGCCTGGACCCGCAGGTGGAGCACACAGGTCCGGTGAGTACTGGCACGGGGAGATTCCCTCGCCCCATGCGGAAAAGGCCAGAGTGTAACATAATTGCTAAAACAGACATGACATATAATAGCACTCTTGTCACTTTAATACTTGTGTGTAGAATAGGAGATTTCCAGAGATGTAAGTTACGTCTGCTGAAATCCCTCCCTCCACCCACACATAGATATTAAATGTGTCAGAGTGTTGCCCTCTTTTCAGTCTGGGCAACCTAAATATAATAAACATTGTCCTAATTCTTTTAAAGTTTACAACATTAAATCAAGTCGTAGTTTTAAAATATGCTAAGAAGCTGATCAGAATATCCAGAGTGTAATCCAGGAAACTGGTTCTCTTTAAGTAGGCTTTATCAAGTTATGGAGTGGGAGGGAGGCATCCTTATTGGGGGGAAAAAATATGAATGGTTAATTCCTGATGCAATTTGTCTGCTCCAACAGTAGATGGAGTTATAACCCATCTTGTTAATTGATTAACATTTCTTGTTTCTTTCTCTGTAAGCAATCTAAGCAAATTGCTCTCTAACTTCCAGTTCACATCCCCTCTCACAGTAGCAGTGGCTTGTAGTAAAGGCATTTGTAAATGCAGAAATATAGGACCTTTCTGCACTACACTGTTATAGTGCCATTATTCTACTTTCAACATCCTGTGGAATTCTGGGGTTTGTAGTTTATTGAGGCCAAAGAGCTCTCTGACTGAGAATTTTAAATACCCCTCCCTAAACTGCAAACCTCAGGATTCCACAGGATGTTGAAAGTGGAATAATAGCACTATAACAGTATAGAGCAGAATGACCCATAGATCTGATATGTGTGACTGATTTTTTTCTCAACTATTCCCAGCATTCATAGTCTAGCTTTGACCAAAAAAAAAAAAAAAAGAGGAAACTTTGGATGCAGCATGTCCCATCAATTGATCAAAGTATTCCTTTTACAGAATATCCCTCTCTTCCTGATTTGGGATAGGGTGAGGAAACTCTGACCTGTAGCTTATGTCATCCAGCACTGCAGGGCCCACAATCCTCTGTATGGCTACTGATGCTGCTAGTCCTTCTCCTTTTCATCATTATCCGAGACGTAGTACAATGGTGAAATACAAGAAGTTAAAAACAAAAGCAGTTAAACAAGATACTTGTAATGCAGGACTACATCTCCTGTGGAACCACAAACCATAAAGATTATCAATCAGATAACTTACGTGGGATTCAATGAGATACCACAAAGAGAAAGAGACAAGAAAATCCACTTCTGTTGGTCCAGTCATGCTGTGCTTTCTGGATCCAGCCTAAAGCGTTGTGTAATTTTGTTTATTTGAGCTATGGATGACATGTGCAACAACTGCACAAGATTAGAATTCTCCATAGGCCTGAGTGTTGTGAACCACCTCCCTCCTGCAGCTACAAAAGTACCCAAAAAGCTGCCTTGAAAGGGTGCAGAACTCACTGTTCCTGTTTTTTTCAGGCAGCTACAAGACCTGCAATGGGGAGGGACCAAGAATCCCAACACTACCACCAGCATGACATCGGATAAGGTAAACTCTTGCAAGCATTTCCATGGGTATCTCTGTTTTCACTGATTCAGGACATTGCAAGCTTTCTGTAATTTAAATGTGCATGTGTTTCACAAAGTGGTTTACATTACTTCTACACACCTTAAAAATGTTTGGTATTTTTAACACCACGAAGGATACAAGGTGCTTGCAGGGATTGGACAGATCTCTCCTAAAATGACTTGCATGTGTTGCTCCGACACAGGCTCACAAAAGAGCATAAGAAGAGCTTGTGTCACCTATGCTCCTCCCCCCCCAAAAAAAACGCATAGCAGAACACCACAGCTGTTGCAATATGAGGTCAGCACACCCTGCTTTGGAAGCCTGATTCACACCTGCATGGCCATCATTTATGATAATTAGAACCTCAGATGACACTTGCATTCATGAATTATCTGTCAGCTCAAACAGCACAAACAAGACCCTTTGTTATCTCCTGACATTAACAACAACAACAGCACAAGCATCCCCAACCATGTGCTTTCCAAATGTTCTGAACAACAACTCATATCATAGCTGACCATTCGTCATGCTGGCACCAGGACCAAACCATCTGGAGAGCACTTGCTTGGGTAAAATCACCTCAGACAGACTTATTTATAGTAGAACCTTTTAGGTATGTATCTCTTGAAGACATCAGATTTTGCCAGTGTTTGAAAGATCTTTGGCCTTTTCGCACTACACTGTTATAGTGCTATTATTCCACTTTTAACATCCTATGGAAGCCTGGGGTTTGCAGTTTAGGGAAGGGCATTTAGAATTCTCAGCCAGAGAGCTCTTTGACTTCAGCAGACTACAAACCCTAGAATTCTACAGGGTGTTGAAAGTGGAATAATAACACTATAACAGTGTAGTGTGTAATGAGTTTAACTGAGGTTTAAGATCTTCAGAAGAGGACTTTTCCTGCGTCCCACCACTATTGCAGGTGTGTTTGGTGCAGACAGAAGAGAGAGCATTCTTAGTGTCTGTTCCCAGACTGTGGAATTCTCCACAGTCAGAAACTATCAAAGAATATCTAGACAGGTTTTTCACTATTAACTGATTGTGGGAGAAGGGTCATCTAAAGAGGTGTGCTCTACTTTTTTCCTCTTTGCCATATTTTTAATGTGTTTTAAACTGTTTTTAATAGGATTGCTTATTTAATTGTCTTTAAACTGTTATTAATCGTTTTTTAGCTACATTTTGCTTAGTCTAGCTTGTAAGCTACCTTGGATTGAATGCCAGGAAAAAGGCTGGATAAAAATAAAATAATATAAAATAAATCAAGTTGTTTGATGAGAAATCAAGTAGTGTATGTGATATATATGTGAATCAAACCATCAGTGGTAGAAATGTGCACTGTGTGAGTTATGCGTAAGAAGCACAACACTGAACATTTTGTGAGTTGCAGAATCTTTCTCATTTATGTGTTCATATTGTATCATATATAGCTTCTTTTCTCTGTGTGTGCTCTGCATTTTAGAGAAGAACATTTCCTCTCCAGTGTTAGGTTTTTCTGGAACAGCAACTAGAGCTCTGGCAAGATTCCAAGGTGAGTTCTCTAAACTTGTTCTTTAAACAGTTGACACTTCATAAGCATAAATAACAGTTTAGGTGTAGCTCTTTTATTCCTTCTGGTGCTGTATAACTGTATTTATACTACTCAGAGGGCCTTAGCGTTAAGGGATAAAATAAGTTATTTCTACAACTCTAACTCACAAGGATAAATGTTCTTTTTTATTAGTGTTACTTGATGTATTGTCCCTTCCAGTCCACAATTCATTTTCAGAAATTGCTTTTTGTTGTGCTCAAAAGTGTTTAAGATACACTGCATTAGTAATATGGAGCTCACTGAGACCAGTACTGATTGGTTGTACTCACTCAGTTCTGATTTTATTGCCTATCACCATGTGGCCACATAGAAGCAAAACTATGGCCATTTCCACACTAGACTGTTATAGTGCTATTATTCTACTTTCAACATCCTATGGAATTCTGGGGTCTGCAGTTTAGAGAGGGGCCTCAAAGGATTCCATAGGATGCTGAAAGTGGAATAATAGCACTATGACAGTCTAGTGTGGAAATGGCCTATGGGTCTGACATAATTACTTGAAAAGGCAACTTTGCCCCTAGTCAAGGATGGATGGTCTGTTCTATCAGGATTCCAGAAAACCATGCCTTGAATCTGGGATGTAACATAGTTGCCTTCTTAGTTAAGGATGAAGTAAAGTTGTGGAAATTTGCCCCATTGATTGACATCTGGTGTGAAGTCTTTGAACTCTTCTAGCCACAGTAGATATACTGCAATTATCGACTTTTGCTTTATCTAGATAACCATCATGAAATTGACCTCAAAGTTCCCTCTTGGTGCCAAAACTACATGCTTTTTTTATGTGTGTATATGGTAATTAGCTCTGTTGAAAAGCTTGGTCTCTGAGGTTACTGGTTTTGCTCTGGAATATTTTTAAAAAAATCTTGTGCTGTACAAGTTAAAGAGTTTTTTTTTTCTGTTAGAAATATAGATATTTTCTTTCCAGCCCCTAAACATGAGGAAATATTTTTCATGCTAATCATGGAGGTTACGTCTTGTGGCATGGACCTTTGCGAAGGAGAAAAATGGGGTCTGTGTGCTTTGGCTTGTTTCGTGCACCTTCACGTTGTTTCTGACTTAAGGCAACCCTAAGGCAAACCTATCACAGGGTTTTCTGAGGCTGAGAATATTTCATGTGCCCAATGTCATCCAGTGAGGTTTCCATGGCCAAGTGGGGAATCAAATCCTGGTCTCTAGAGTTGTAATCCAATGCTCAAGCTACTACACCATACTGGGTCTCTGTATGTTTCTTTCCAAGAGGAAAAAAGAGGCTAGATTTGCAAAGATATTACTTGTACAAAGTCTGGGGACTTTAATTAAAAAAAGGCACTTGCCATATCTTTTTTGTGCTGAAAAAAAAAGTTTCAACACTATTGAAGATTTCATCAATATTGACAATACTGTTAGACTTCGAAATGTTGTCCCTTGCACATATTATGCTGGATGGAATCTCCTTAGAGTAGCATAACTCCTGGTTTTATTGGTACTTGTATAGCTTGGGCTGGGATGAGAATCATGTGGCCCAAAGGCTTCACACCTGAAGGGAATCTAAAGTAGCTGTTCAGACCTCCATTGACCATTTGAAGCATCCAGAACCTCACACGAAAACTGTCAAGGCAAAATGATAAGCGGAAGAGGAGGAGGAGGAAGAAGTGAGATAATATTACTTCTGGTAACACTGGCTGCAAGAAAATTACTGCAGCTGTCCAAAGCAATAGAAGTGCTGGGAATCAGCCAGAATGTCCTCCAAGCTCCAAAGTTATTTAGACAACTGCACAAGAAGGTATCCAGAACAACTTCAGTTCAATATTGTGTGGTCCTAGTTCCACTCTACCACCTGAGCCGCCACTGAAAATTACCCACAGAACAGCCTGCAGGAAAGCTACCACCATATTACCTCTCTTATACCCATCTGTTTTACTCTCCACAGTTGTGAAATAGGATCTTAGCCAACCTTTGTCCTTGAGGATGAGAAAAATGGTGAATATTCCAGTGAATGGAGATGATATAAAAACATTCTGTTTGTGTAACTGTATCTCTGCCAACCCATTCACACATGCAAGGCATCACTGTGCTTGGCTGTTCCTGACCCTGTGTTGATTCATTTCCCTAGTCCCACCCCTAGGGAAGGAAAAGAAGTGTATTGCTCTGTCAGTTCCCTCTGAAAATAACTGCTTTGCACCTTCTAACATTGAGAATGAAGTTCCTCTTGAATTGTATATTTGTATCTTTCTGGACTCAGAAAGTCAATGAAGACAAAAATATGCACTAAACCACAAGTATATTTAAAAAGTTTGAAGTCTTTAAAATGCAATTTGATTTAGTTAATCTGATAATCATCCACAAACACACTTAGGTCAACAGGGAAAATGACAACAACAGCTTAATAAAATGCACATAAGAAATGCATTAAAATGTGCACAAAAGCATGAACTTATTTCTGGTCAGGAAAAAAACAAGTTTCACAGTTGGGACAGGGCAAGAATGCCAACGGGATCTTGGTATCACTAGGCCCTCCTGATGACTAAATATTAGATGTGGATATTGGGGGTTAGGAACACTACCCTATGTGTGCAAGCTTCTATGTGTTCTGGATATGTGTAGACTTCTCTGTCACATTCTTCATTCCTTGCTTGTAGTCACTGGTAATGGGGCTGCGGATATGCCAGGATTTCAAGATCAGAGTCACATGGGTAACACATGTTGGGTGACAACTTCATATATAGTCTTGATGCTGCCTGTAGCACATTGTGATAGCATTTGTGAGTGAATGTTTCTGCCTTCTGGGAAGTGGATGGGTGGGGTTCGACTTCATAATATGGCCCCTTGCACATATTATGTGGGGGTGGACCATTTTATCATCTTGACTTCTTAAAAAAAAACGATGGAATAACATCATATACTACTACTACTACTATTATTATTAAATATTGAACTATTAATAACTTGAATTCATATGACTGTGGCCTTACCCAGGGGTATAGCAAAATGAGGACATTGCCCTCCCTAATAGGAATTCTGCCCTAACCATTTAAATATTCTTTCACTCCCCATATTTCCAGATCTGAAATAGTTTAAAACTTCTGTTGATCATTTAGAATTACAGTTTAGTCATTCAAACAAGAGAGCCTGGCAAAGTTACCAAGGGAATACAGAGTGGCAGAGCTTGGAGTGCATGGAGGGGGGGCCGAGGAGGGGCCATGGTGCACAGAGGTGGGGCCACAGTGCATGGGAGCAGGGCTGTGGTATATGGGGTGAGGCCTTGCCACCTGGGGTGAACTGTCTCCATCACACACACTGTCAGAGATGGTTGGATCAAACCTCTAGAAATTCTTTGTGAAGTAAGTGTAACTGTCATGTTGCTTTAACTGTTTTGCTTTAACTGTTAAGTGCACCTGGGGAAGGAATGTGACTCAACCTAGTTTGTGCTGAGTCATGCTGATGAGTGCCAGGTGAAGACAATACAAGGGTTGGCTAGGATTGGCTAGGTGTCTGTATAAAGGTAGCACAATCCCAGCCAACAAATACACATTGCCTGATGTGTGTTTGCTGGGGGCTCTGCCAGATAGAGCAAGCTATATATGCTGGATTGCCATCTGGACTTTATAAATATTGTATATATGTTGTAACAAAGAATAAAGAGCCTCCATTTTGGAAGATTACAACTTGGGAGTGAGTGAGTGGC